>PVIW01009251.1:0-21495 GCA_004026585.1 Noctilio leporinus
GACAATAATGAGCAAAACTAACAACAAGCGAAACAGAACCAAGTATATGAATACAAGGAGTAGGCCTTCAGTGGTCAGGGGAATGGGGTTGGGGGAAGGGGAAGGTAGAGGCAAGGAAGGGGAGCAGCTTAGACAAGAACCTAGTATAAAGGAACCATGGACATGGACAACAGGTGGGATTGACTTTGGGGGGAATGGGTGGGTGGGGAGGGGGACAGAGGGGAGCAAAAAGGGGATGCATGTAATACAACAACAATATAATTTTTAAAAATAAATAATTAATTAATTAAAAAATAAAAATAAAAAAGAATGATATCAACAGCAGCACATATTGCAGTAGAGGATTTTAACACCCCATTATCAACAATGGTGAGATCTTCCAAACAAAAAAAACACCAAGGATATTGTGGCATTGAATATCACTCTAGATGAAATGGGCTTAATTGATATATACAGAACTTTTCACTCCAAGGAAGCAAAATACACCTTATTTTCAAATACACATGGACTATTCTCAAAGATAGACCACATGGTTGGACACAAAACTAGCCTCCACAAATTCAAGAAAATTGAAATCATATCAAGCATCTTCTCAGGTCATAATGACTTGAAACTACAAGCCAGCCTCAAGATAAAAACAAAACAAAACAAAGCAAAACTCAAAAACGTTCAAATTCATGGAGATGGAATAACATGCTATTAAACAATGGTTGGGTTAACAATGAGATCAAAGAAGAAATCAAAGTTTCTGAAAATAGAGCCCTGGCTTGTGGCACAGTGGATAAGATACCAGCCTGTGTACCCAAAGGTCACTGGTTAGATTCCCAACCAGGATACATAACCAGGTTGCCGGCCAAATCTCCAGCCATGTCCACAGATGGAGGCAGGTGAAAGGCAATCATACATTGATATCCTTTTCCTTCTCTGCCTTTCTCCCTTCCCTTCTCTCTGAAAATAATAAATAAAATCTTTAAAAAATAGTTTCTGGAAACAAATGACAATGAATACACAACAGCCCAAAACCTATGGAACACAGAGAAGGCAGCCCTGAGAAGGAAGTTCATAGCAATACAGGCCTACCTAAAAACAATAGAAGAATCTCAAATAAACAACCTAATGCTACAGCTACAAGAACTAGAGGAACCACAAACAAAGCCCAGAGCAAGGAGAAGGAAGGAAATAAGCAAAATCAGAACAGAATTAAATGGCAAAAAGACTAAAAGAACAATTCAAAGGATCAATAAATCCAGGAGCTGGTTCTTTGAAAAGGTAAACAAAATTGACAAGCCATTATCTGGACTCATCAGAAAAAAAAAAAGAAAGAAAGAAAGAAGGAAAGAAAGAAAAGAAAAGAAAGGACCCAATAAATAGAATCAGAAACAAAAGAGGAGAAATCACAACCAATAACACAGAAATACAAAGGATTATAAGAAATAACTATAAACAACTAGGTGATAAGAAACTTGACAACCTGGATGAAATGGAAAATTTTCTAGAAACATATAATATTCCAAAATTAAATCAAAACGAAGCAAAAAGTTTGAATAGGCTGATAACAGCTAATGAAATGGAAGCAGTAATCAAAAACCCCCAGACCAGTTGGCTACACAGATGAATTTTACCAAATTTCAGAACAAAAGATCTACACATTTAGGGAGGAACTAACCCCTATCCTCAAACTATTCCAAAAAATCCAAAAGGGGAAACTCACAAACTCTTTCTATGAGGCCAGTATTATTCTAATCCCAAAACCAGGTCAAGACACTACTGAGGAAGAAAACTATAGGCTACTATCTCTAATGAACTTAGATGTGAAAATTCTCAACAAAATATTGGCAAATCGAATCCAGCAATATATTTTAAAAATGTATACACCATGATCAAGTGGGTTTCATCCCAGGGATACAAGGATGGTACAACATTCACAAATCAATAAATATAATACACCACATCAACAAAATGAAAGACAAAAACCATATAATCGTATCAATAGATGATAAAAAAGCATTTGATAAAGTACAGCACCTATGTATGATAAAAATGCTCAGCAAAAGGGGAATAGAGGGAGCATACTGCAACATAATAAAGATCATATATGAGAAATCTGCAGTCAGCATCATACTCAATGGGCAAAACTAAAACTTTCCCACTAAGGTCAGAAACAAGACAAGGGTGTCCAATCTCCACTTATATTAAACATTTTTGGAAGTTCTAGCCACAGTGTAAACTGTAACAGCATAATCAATAACGTGTTTTAAAATTTTTAATGTGTATACCTTTCACTTAGCAATTTTATTTTTACAAATTGGTCTAACAAAATCCTACATGTTCAAAATCACTTATGAAGAACATAGTAACTGCAGCTTTGTTTTTAATTACAAAATTTGGAAATAATCTAAAGGTACATGCACAAGGGACTAGTTCAATAAATTAAATTCCATACAGTGAAATACTCAATAGCTATAAATAGAATGAGGCACCCCTAAACAAACTGATTTGTAACATCAGCAAGGCATAGTGTCAAGTGAAAAACAAAATAAGGTGCAGAAACTTTCCATGGAGTTGAGAACTCAGTTACAGGGGGCGAGGGGCTAAGAAGACTTATTTTCTCTGTATGTATCCTTTTGTATATTCTGAATTTTGTATCATAGGGAGGTGGTAGAAAATGAAACAATAAAAAGATAAAAGCAAATTACAAAAAAGAAGACAGAAGTATTGGTCAAATTCTAGGAAAAAACATACACAATGTTCAAAAGGCTGAGTAAGAAGAGTTATAGAAATAACTCTTCCATGTATTCTTATACTTGTACAGGAGGGATTAAGGAGTGGTAAAAGACCCAAGGACAATTACAATTGGCAGCCATTCCACATAGTTCTCTAAAGGAAGAGGAAGAAGGCATTAGTGGAATCTCTCAAAATCAGAAGTCTTGGGAAAGGAGCTACCCCACAAGAGCTATTGTAACAACCTGAGAAGATATCTGCTGCCCAAACCATAGCATGGCTGCACAGAGCAGCAGACATAGAAACCCTAAATGCTCCTCCTGCTCTCCAATTAACTGTCAATACTTCCTTTTGGCCAAGTACAATTAGAAGTCTGAGCACAAAGGAACATAGGTAACACCTCTGAAAGACCAGACACCTGAACATGACAGACAGGGGCTGAGAACAAATCTGGGGTGGGAGGAGTGGTGCAAATGAAAAATTACTAGGACACGAGTGACACAGAAAGTAAGGCTCATAGCAAATTTTGAGTAACCAGTTGATTGACCATTCTTGTACATTAACTCAGGGGATGAAGATAAAAGCCAATGTCATCTGCTAAACAGTGAAGCTCCATGGTTCATTTGTTAGAAGATAGTCTAAAGTCTATTGTCTCTACCCATACAAATTATCGATGCCGAACAATGATGCCACCATTGATGGTTGTACAGATTATTACATGAACAACTACAAAGGCATTGTTTTCATTAAAAGTACTCCCTGGATTAGTGAAGGGCAGCCTTGCTAACTCATTATCTAAACATTACCTTTTAAAAACATGTAGGCTGTCTCATCTAGAGAGGTTTACTGATACATAATCTTCACATATAACCTTAATGAAGAAACAACTATTCTTAAAGATTGACATGTTGTCATTCCATTATTAATAATCCTAGAAGGTAACATAACAGAAAGTTCTCATAACATTAATGTTATGAATTCTTATTAAGCTGGAATTTTGCTGTAGCATACCCTATGAGATGGTCACTTCTTAATAAGTAGTGTTCAATTATCATTGGCAAATATATTTTCCCATAGGTTGGCTCTCTTTTCATTTTGATCAGAAACTTTTTAGTTTGATGTACTCCCATTTGTTCCCTTATTTCCCCTGCCCCTAGGAGAAATATTGGTAAAATATTGCTGCATGGGATATCTGAAATTTTACTGCCTATGTTTTCCTCTAGGGCTTTTATGGTGGCACAGATTATGTTGAAGTCTTGTATCCATTTTAAGTTTATCCTGGTATATGGTGTAAGTTGGTGGTCTAGTTTCATTTGTTTGCATGTCCATTTCCAGTTCTCCCAACACCACTTGTTGAAGAGGCTATTTGCACTTCATTTTATGTTCCTTCCTCCTTTGTCAAATATCAATTGACTATAGAGTCCTGGGCTCTCGATTCTGTTCCATTGATCTATATATCTATTCTTATGTCAGTACCAGATTGTTTTGATTACAATGGCCTTGTAATATAGTTTGATATCCTGTATTGTGATCCTTCTTACTTTGTTCTTTTTCTCAAGATTGTCATGTCTATTTGTGGTCATTTTTGGTTATATATACATTTTTGAAGTATTGTTTCTATATTTGTGAAATATGCCTTTGGTATTTAAATAGAATTTGATCTATAAAATATATAAAGAATTTATATGGGAAGATAGACAACCCAATTAAAAAATTGGCAAAGGACCTGACAATTCCCCAAAGAGGGCATACAAAGGCCCATTTGACATATGAAAGTATGCTCAACATCACTACCCATCAGAGAGATGCAAATTAAAACTACAATGAGATACCACCTCATGCCTGTCAGAATAGCCATCATTAACAAATCAACAAACAACAAGTTCTGGCCAGGATGTGGAGAAAGGAAACCCTAGTGCAATGTTGGTAGGAATGAAGATTGGTGCAGCCACTGTGGAAAATGGTATGGAATCTCCTCAAAAAACTCAAAATGGAACTGCCTTTTGATCCAATGATTCCACTCCTAGGATTATACCTAAAGAACCCTGAAACAATAATTCAGAAGAACCTATGCACTCCTATGTTCATAGCAAAACTACTTACAATAGCCAAGTGCTGAAAACAGCCTAAGTGCCCATCAGCCAATGGATCAAAAAACTTTGGAACAGTTACACAGTGAAATACTATACAGCAGAAAGAAAGAAGGAACTCCTATCTTTTGCAATAGCATATATGGAATTGGAGAGTATTATGCTTAGTGAAATAAGCCAGGCAGCAAAAGACAAATACCATATGATCTCACCTAATACAGGAAACTACTGAACAAAATAAACAAATGAGCAAAATAGGACTAGAGGCATTGAAATAAGAAACAGATTAACAATGACCAGAGGGGAGAGGGGAAAGTGAGAAGTGGGGAAAGAAGAGGAAGGGGCTATTCAAGGAACTAATATAAATGAACCATGGACATGGACAACAGGGTGGGGATTGGCTATGGAAGAGGGGAGGGGGGAGACGGGGGAGCAATGAAGGAAAAAAAGCAACAAATGTAATACAACAACAATAAATCAATTTTTTAAATATCAAAATAAAAGTTTTCAGGAACATTCTGTTTGAAAGTGTTCTGATTTTTATTTTTCTTTATGTGAAAGCTAAGGAAAAGTGGGCCAAGGCTCAGATTATCCCCTTAAACCTTAACTTCAAAAAGAGCAAGGATGATCTCTCTAACTGTACAACCTAAAAGTAGATTATCCTTACTAGCATATAAGTTCTTTGGCTTCTCCATTTCCTTCATTCTTCTTAATATCCCCGTCTATTCTGTAATCAATGTCTATTTTTAAATAAAATACATATCTATATCTATCTATCTATCTATCTATATATGTATTTATATATACACACACACACACATATATATGTACTATATACAGACTAGAAAATATACAGGGTGCATGTGATATATTGGCAATAACTTTGCTTCCCTTATTTCACATGTTTCTAATTAATTTTGAAAACCTGTGTTTCTAAGGTTATGATTTAACATCATTTTTCAGATATAAAGAATTAAATCCTGAGAGCAACCATAATGTCAAAGGAATACAATGTTAGAGCAACCATAATTTCTGGACTATATGCAGGGAGAACTGCTAAGGAAATTGAGGACTTCAATAACATCCCTTTACCTGCAGTTCATAACATAAAGAAGGTGTATGATGTTGATCCTGATGTCACCACACTAATAAGGAAAATGCATAAGGAACACAAGGGTCACATAAGTCCAGATATTGTACACAGAATCCAGGAGATCATCAATAAGGATCCAGGAAAGTCAATGTGTTCCATAGCAAGAGAACTGCAGATGTCAGATGCATGGTTCGCAAGATTATTACTGAAGATATCAGATACAGATTGTATGTCCTTAGAAGAGGCCAGTTTATGACACAGCAAAGGAAAGGTGCTTTGAAAAAGCAAGGACACTGCTAACAAAATTGAACAATCCCAAAGTAGGAAACCGTCTTTTTCATTCTTCTCCAATGCAAAGAATTTTCAGCAGGACCAAATAGTCAGCAGAAGAAACAATAGGTGGCTTTGTGAGAATCTTTATGTAGTCCCAATTGTCATGAAAATGAAATTTCCTACTATAGTGATGGTGTTAGGTATTGTCAGCAATGAAGGAGATATCATGACCCTCAAACATTTGTTTCCATGAGGCTTGAAGGTGACTGCTGATGTTTACCTTGATATTTTGAGAGAAGTAGTTGTATTGGATGAAGCAAGTTGCAAATGGACATCATTTTATCTTCCAACAAAATGGTGCACCAGCACATAACACCAAAAACATGCAAGACTTTCTCAGTTTCAAAGTTCCTGAATTTTGGTCAAAGGAAATCTGGCAACCTAGTTCACCACATGCAAATCCTTTAGACTAGTATGTATGTAGCATTTGTGAGAGAGAAATTAATAAACAGCCTCATTCCAATTAAGAGGCTGTTAAAGCTAAGATTGAAAATATGATGATGCCCATGGATAAAAAAAAAGTTAATTAAAGCATGCTCAAGATTCTAAAGTCGAATCAAGTCTATTATTGCAGTAAATGGAGACTTTTTTGAACAATTTAAAAAATAATGACTATGTTTATGTATTTACATATAAGAATAAATTTATTTCAAAATATAACACTTTTATGGTATGTTGTTTATTTTACTAAAATTTTGCCACTTTATTGCATACACCCTGTATATATTCAAGAATATATGTATGTGTGTGTGTATATATATAAGAGCCTATTTTTCAAATCATAGTGTTCTAAATAATGCATAATATAATGTATAAATGAGTGTGTCTAAGCTTTAGTATGTTGTATGAACTGGTTTATAAGATCCAAGGGACTCACTCCACATCTGTTGAATTAGAATCTCTACATTTTAATGCAGGGATAATAAACTGTGAATCTGCTCTTCTGCTTTGAAGTCATTTTAAAAGTCACTGAGAGGGAGACTCACTGGGAAGGACTTCTACATAATACAGCCCACAGTTTGGACCACATTCTGTGACCATACATCTCTTAGCAGGAGATGGTGTGTCTTAGCAGGAGGTTACCTAAGTCACTTCTCAGATTCCCTTTAACTCTAAGGTACTAAGTCAATGGCGGTGAGTCGAGGGCCACAGAAGTACAAGGAAATGAAAACCATAGACATATCAAATCAGAACACAAGCATGTGAACACACACACACACACACACACACACGCATTTCCTTGAGCTCTTTTTGCCTCAGAAACAGAGAAAACCCCTCAATCACCATTTCACTTTCTGACATGTATCAAGTTTCTTGTATTCAAAGTTAAAAGCAATTCATCCTGCTTTGGTCATATTAATTCAAGCTCATGGTTTGTTAAAATCTTAGATCAAGGCCAAATAATTTGCCAATATTCAACTTTCAAAAGGTTATTCAAATATTTAAATTGAGGATCTTGCAACAAGGCCGCCTACCAGTGCAGTTGGAATGTTCCTTCAAGAAAAAAGCAGAAAGGTGTCTAGAGATATTTTAAGGGCCTTAGAGGGAAGAGCAAGGTGGAGCCATTCCTGCTCACACCACCTTAACTGAGGAAGAACTGAGTAGGTATCCTGAGTCTTGGGATTTATGTGTGTCCAAAGCTGGGGCAGGGTTAGAGGTAGGGGTGAAACATAACAGAATCAGGAGACTCTGAAAGAATTAGTAAGGCCAAATAAGCACATGCCTCACCTGGAGTGCAGGGTGACAATTAATCAGAACCATCTGAAAGTTGGAAACTCCTGCAGCTTTAAAACCATCTCTTTTTTAAATCCTCATCTAAGGATATATTTGTTGATTTTAGAGAGAGAGGAAGGAGAGAGAGAGAGACAGAGAAGCAGAGAGGGAGAGAGACAGAAAGAGAAACATAAAGAGAAATAGAGAAACACTGATTGGTTGCCTCCTGTACACACCTGAGCAGGAATCAAGCCCACAACTTAGATACAGGTATGTGTTCTGACTAGGAATCAAATCCACAGCCTTTTGGTAAATGGGATGACACCCAATCCACTGAGCCAGCCTTCCAGAGCCCACTCTTTAAAACTGTTCACTTCACTCAGAAACAGCCTCAGGGAAAACAATGTTTGAGCTGAAAGTACAGGAATAAGAAAGAGCAGCCTAATTAAGAAGATTGCAATCTGCTTCTTTCTGGGCCTCCTTGCCTGGGGTCACCACTAGGCCACTTCCAACCTCTTTCCAATGAAGCTGGGAGGTGGGGAGGGTAGAGGGAAGGCACAAACTCAAAACTTCAAATAGCCCCATCTGCTTTAGTTCTCCATTATTAACACATTAATTGGGAAACACTGGAATTTAGGCTCCTCGGTCTCTTTATACTTAAAAGTTTCTGAAACTGTGACACTAGCACCCGGAGAAGGAAGTCTTCTCAGCCAGGCTGACTGTGCAGTGTCTAAATGGGGAAGCCATCAAGTGGTAAGATTTATATAAATGAGGGCATTGTGTGTTCAAAAGGAGATCGGTATGTGTGATATCAGCATTACTGATTTACCTTTTCCACATGATAACATTCATTAAGTAAGATAAGTAAATGTTGGTGTGTTCCTTCCCTTTCAATTGTCCACAGGTAAAACACAGGGCAGCCATCACTCTGGTGTAACTTCCATTCATTATCAGTGAGCTGACACAAAACCCGTTTTCCTACCACACCATTACCTGAAATGACTTATGACTCCTGAAGTACAAAACGACTATGAGTTTCATTGACTTTTTTGGTGCATTTGCCTTGTAGTTCAAAGGACCAAAAGCAATTGAGAGAGGAAACTACTCAGTGACAAGATGTTTAATGCTTGACTCTAACATCTAATTAAAATTTACACTGACCCATAGTGAGGTTCCTTTTGAGCCAGCCCTCATTTTTTTAAAGGCCCTGGGCCTGTGGACCCTCAATAATTTATAAAATTAGTAAATTTTTATAACAACCCCATGCTAAAGTCACTAAATTGTGACTGAATAGTTTTGCTGATTTAGTCCGTTGAATTTCCATCTAGTACTTTTAAAAATCAAGTTGAGGTGTTTTAATTAATCACTGCCATTTTTCATCCAGTACACAAGCAAGGAGTCATTGCTAAGTTAAGTTAGGGCAGTTGTCTCCTGACAAAGCCATCAGGAAGTGCCTACAAGTTGTCAAGTAAGTCTTGGCGTTCAAGGCTTTGTGGGCACCATCTGACTATAGTATCTGGAAGAAGAATGATGATGATGAGGTAGTCACACAGAACTTTTGCCTTTGTAGAACTTTCTGTAGATGGATAGAGACCTTTATTTTACAAAGACTATTCATGTGGGGCAGGAAAATCCTATTAAGTGGATAGATTACTAATTACCCAAATTAGTCACTTTTAAAGAGCCTAGTGTCACTGTCTGTGTGGGGCTCCCTCCCCTGAGTCCCATAGCTTTGAAATTTTCCTTTGCATTATACTTGTCCACATCATGTTATTATCCCTTGTCATTTGCCCCTAGAAGACTGTTCATTCCTAAATATCAGGGACCTTGTGCTACTCATCTCTGTCTCTGCAACACCTAAAGTAGTATCTAATAGCAGTGTTTGCTGAAATAAACAGGAGCTGAGACAAAAAACAGGTCTTCTGATGAGAGTGGAATCTCAAGAGAAGGGCCTCTGGAGTGGAAACAATATGGATGTCCCATGCTTCCATCCCCACTGATGTACATAAACCACAAGTTAATCTGGTTCTTAGAAAAGGGAAAAGGTTTGTGCAGTGAGGAGTTGAAGCAAAGCAGGCAGGCCACAGCTCTCTTCATTCCATATAAGCTCTGCAGATTGCAATTTGCAACCTAGAAACACATATGAGCTTCTTCTAGTCCTTAGTCTTTTTGAGACAAACCACAGAAGGATTAGGGGAAGAACCCCAAATTGCAAAATTTATGTGCTATCTTCAGTTCTGCCACAAAGTGCTGCATGACTTCAGGAAAAAGCATTTCATTTCTTAAAGTCTCACTTTCTGTAAATTTATAAGGAAGGATTTAATTCATCATTCAATATAGATCTACCAAGCACCTCCCATGAACCAAGCCCTGGAGTAGGTGCTAGGGTCCAGCAGTGACTGAAACAAAGCCTTGTCTTCCAGGAGTTCAGATTCTGGGAGGAAAATGCATAAGTAAATAGCTACTATTTTAAAAAGTGATGAATGCTATAAAGACATAGTCATGGGCACCATTAAAAATACAGTCAACTTCCTGAGTTAATCTAGGAATCAAGTGTTTCTATGAAATAACTATCATGAATACAATTGTACAAAATTAAAACTGAAATTTTCCTTATTGACAATCTGGTTGCTCATTTAATCTTACAAACAAGGACCACAAGTTGAGGTAAATAGGTAGGTAGGTAGGTTAATAAGTGAGTGGATGGAAAGATGGATGGATGGATACATAGATGATAAACGGATAGATGATAGATAGAGATAGATGATAGGTAGATAGACAGACATATGGGCAAATAGATGAACAGATGGATGAATAGATCATAAATCATTAGTTCTCTTCAGCTTCCTTATCAGTGAACTAGTGACTTCAAGATAGTAGCTTAAAATCAGTCATGGTCGAGTAGTTATACCAAGGAAATTGTCAAATGCTACAAATCAGGGCCTTTTAAATCTTTTCTTTTAATTTTTTAATTTTTTTTGAGAGTTAGTTGTTTAATCTTAACCAGAACCCCAATGATCTGAAGGTTCTTATCAAGTCCATACCCCTGGGATCATGCACCATTTGATTATATGAGGAAAGTTAATATCTTGTCTGAGAATTATCATGACCATAGTAGCAAGTGACAACAAGAAAAAGAAAACCCCTCTCATACAAAACGGTGTGCTGTCAAAAATTATCCCTATTAGTCTTGGTTCACTGTGAGGGTTTATCCACTTCAACAAAAGCCTCCTTTGGTATTTGGAACTTGTGTCCTACTTTGAGTGTGACTATACCTTTCTTAGTTTCATATAATTATCTCTAGCTGTAGGAATCCCTTTTGCCTCCAAGACACTGAAACCAGCCTTTTGATTAACCCCCCTGTTTGTTTAAATACAACCCACAGACTCTTTTCCCTTCTTTTGTTTTATCTTTTGTTTCAGAAACAATGAATGCGGGAAGTGGAATGGAGAAGACAACCCAGGAGCCCAGAGGCCCCATTTTGAGCAGTGCTGGCATTCATCCTGCTGCAGAGGAGGCAAAGGTTTTCAGGTCCAATGATTATGAGAGGTTGTAAGTTAAACAGTTTCAGGGAGGCAGAAAAGCCCCCAAATTGAAGGACGAGGTCATATTGACACCTTGGAA
The DNA here is from genome assembly GCA_004026585.1 of Noctilio leporinus. Taxonomy (NCBI): domain Eukaryota; kingdom Metazoa; phylum Chordata; class Mammalia; order Chiroptera; family Noctilionidae; genus Noctilio; species Noctilio leporinus. The sequence continues at coordinate 11,575 of PVIW01009251.1, forward strand.
GCTGTGTGACCTTGAATAGGTTCCTTGCCTCACTGTTAACTTTAGGTTTCTCATACAGGAATGAAGGAGGTGGAATTAGATGTAACTCCCTTACATTTGGCTCTAAAATTTTATGTTTCTCAAGAGGGACTTGCAACACTAAATCAAGACTTTGCTTATTCAGTTAGGGATATTAACAATCCCATCCCAGTCATTTATGTTTTCAAGACATAAATCTATACAGTATAACTCCAATTCCATGAAAGCCACCATTCTAGATATGTCAGAACCTAAAAGAGAGCTGCTAAGTAAGTGAACAGCACTTCTCAGTGAGAGAAATATTGGTGCACAGACCCTAAGACCTTCACTCAGGCTTCATCAACTTTATCAGATATTCAAATACAAGTAGAGTTACATGCTTTCTTGTCTCTCAGCAGATTAAAGCCAGAATATTAGAAGGTCTCTAAGCTGCTACAGTCAGGCATACTGAGAGATGAAAATGGAGAGACAGCTTAGAATATGACCATGTGGATAGAGAGAGAATGATAAATGATAAAAGTAGAATAATTAGTTTGGAAAACCAAAATTCTGGGGCCATTTGGTTTATGGATCTGTTCTCCAAACCTGACTCATATCATAGTGCCACAGATGATTCTAATAATGAGAAGTTAAAAAACAGCTGAAAATTAACCCTGTGGCATTTATTTAAATATAAAAATATATTTTTTTAATTTAAATTATAACTATTTTTCAATATGATAAAGTTTTGGTACAGAAAAAGGTAAACTTTATATAATTATAAAAACACCCTTTGAGTTGAAAAAAAAAAAAACTTTTCAAATCAGGTTCTTTTGCACTCTAGGTCTTTTCTACTCTCTTGACTTCCTGAAGTTCCTGTCCCTCCTCCATCAGGTGCTGCCTGTTTCTCACCTATAGGCATCCTTTGATATCATGGGTGTAGTCCTCGTTATATGCCAAGCACTGATCTAAGAACTTTTTATATTAAGTCATTTGATTCTCAAAACAACTCTATAAATAAATATCATTACTCCTGCTTTGTAGATGAGAATAATGGAGGCACAAACACATTAAGTACTAGCCTAAAGTCATGTAGCAAATCAGTGGCACAGCTCAGATGAGAAGGTAGATGGGCTTACTCCAAAATGGTTCTCTGTCCTTTATGCTAAGGACGCTGCACCCCAGACACCACAGATGCACAGTTGTCCTTTTCCTGACATCTTGGTGTCTTATTATTATTTTCTCCTTTGTTACTTGTTTACTGTCTGCCTCTCACCCTAGAGCATAAGATCTGAGGGCAGGGACCAGACTGGGCTTGTTCACAAGCTCATCTTGTGGGTTTTGTCTACCACTACAGGCGCACACTCTAAAGACACACTCCTGAAGGGGTCAAGAGTATCTATGTATAGATGTAGTTAGCAACTGAGAAGCATGAAGGAGATGTGGCAAGATTTGCTTTAGTTCCTAAATTATATATAAACCATTCATGCAACCAGGTGAAAGTCAGAGAGATGCATGTCTCAGTACATCTTTTTATAATTCCATGTAGTTTTAAATTATTCTTAGTTCTTATTTGTAGACTGAGGAAAGGGGAATTAAATGAATGTTCTTACTTCCCTTATATATATTGTCTAGGAAAGTCCATACTTTTCTAAAGTGAGGCCAACATTGAGATTTGAAATATATGCACAACAATTTCCAAAAGCTAAACATATTAAGAGCACCAGCATGGGGGTAAGGATCACTGTGCTGACTTCTGGCTTTAACTTATACTAGCTCTGAAATTTGTTTTACTGCTCTCAGTAATGGGACAAATGGTCTTGACCTGAAGGACTTATTAGCATGGTTAAATTAAGTAAAATATTATTGATGACATACTTGAGACATAATAGACCTTGGGTAGATGTGGTTCTTTCTACCTTCTTCCAGATGCAGTAAATTTTATAGCTAAGGCTAAATCTCAAAAAACAAAAAACAACAACAATTAAAAAAAAACAACAACAACAAAAAAAAACACCTTTCTTTTACAGATAAGCATTTAGGCACATAAATAAGTTCAAAACAGTTTAAAAGTCATTTTTAAAATTAATTATAATTATATAATGGGGTGACATTGGCTCATAAAACCATACAGATTTCAAGTGTAAAACTCAATAAAACCTCATTTGATACTGCATCATGCACCCATCACTCCAAGCAAAGTCTCTTTCTATCACCATTTTCTGCTTCTTTGCCCATCTCTCCCTCCCCTCCCCCTTCCCTCGGACCATCACCACAGTGTTGTCAGTATCTATGGGTTTGTGCATATATGTTTTTTGGCTAGTCCCTTCAACTTGTTTCATCCAGTCCCTTTCCTCCCTCCCCTCTGACGGATAGTATGTTTTATGTGTCCATACCTCTGTTTCTATTTTGTCAGTTTATTGTGTTCATTAAATTCCCCCATATAAATGAGATCATATGGTATTTGTCTTTCTCTGACTGGCTTATTTCACTTAGCATAATAACCTCCAGGTTCATCCATGTTGTTCCAAAGGGTAAGAGTTTCTCTTTGTTTTTGTTTTTGTTGTTGTTGTTGTTGTTGTTTTACAGCAGCATAGTATTTCATTGTATTAATGTATCAGTTTTTTATCCACTCATCTACTGGTGAGCTGTTTCCAGATCTTGGTTATTATTAATAACACTGCAATGAACATAGGTGTGCACACATTCTTTCAAGCTAGTGTTTCATGATTGTTAGGATATATCACCAAAAGCAGTATCACTGGGTCAAAAGATAGCTCTATTTTCAACTTTTTGAGGAAACTCCATATTGTTTTCCACAGTGTCTTTTAAGTGAATTTCATTCCTGAAGAATACAGGCATCCAGCATTTACATTTGAAAAAGTACATAACCTTATTTTCTCCATCAGGCCAGCATTTTTAGCTTGATGGTAGAGAGAAGCTTTTCATTACACTAATTGGTTCTAAGATATCAATGGCTCATAGATATTTAAGAGGAATGCCTACCTGTTAAAAGAGGATCTTATTTTATGTAAAGTTGGGTCATTATGATACAAATTCTGGTAAAGTAAAATTAAGATTTTTTGACAATATGCATTATACTGTTTTGCAAGAAAGATTTCTTGGAACCTCTTAGTGCACTGCACACAGGAATCACCTGCATCTCTGTCTTGGTTCTGTGTCTGATGTCTCCTCTTTTCTCCCCATTGCTAATCACCAACAGACCCACACACATACAGACACACATGCACACACCTGTGGACATACATACGTGCTCCAAAGTGCCTTACAAACACACAGACGATCCATGCTGTAGGATGGTCAGGAGGCACCCCGACAGGTGCATTTGCTTATTAAATGTATTGTTACAGTTAACTATATACAACATCTCAACATCACTTTATTATTCTTTGGATTTTTCTTAAGGAAAACATTCATCTCCTTATACCACCTGATCTTCAAAGAAAGCAGGAATCCAGAGTCCAGCCTCCTGAAAACAGAGAAGTTTAAACAGCTTTCCCCAGCAGGGCTAGGACTTTTGCCTTACCATCCCTTCTTTGTATTTGCTCAAGATTAAAAATAAGAAGGTCTGTCCTGAAAACACTGGTGTTTAGCCTATTTTTGGCCACATCTTTCCTTCCCCGCAGCTTTCTCAGCCAAGCCTGCTTTTGGCAGGGAGGGGTGTCTCTGCTCATCTCTGTGTTACTGTCAGAATCCTGTTCTGCCCCTGGCATCAGTGATGAGGGCAGTTGTGTCCTTTGCATAACCTAGCTTTGTGTCAGTCTCACTGCAGTGACATCCTCCCTGCAGAGGTGTTGTGGAAATGACTCTCTTGCCACCCTGCAGGGGCCTCCCCTTCCGAGCTTCCACCATCAATTTGCCCTAACAAGTCTCCCCAGGAAAGCTTGTGTTTAGGAAGCCATCATCCAACTCCCAGCTCTAAAAGTATCTGTTGTTGTTGGTTTTCTTTCTTTTTCTTTTTCCTTCTTTTTTTTTTATGTAAGGGGAAGAAGAGAAAGAGTTCTGTAAATTGATCCTTCCCCAACCCCACCCTGCTCTGAGTGTAATCAGGTAATATCCATTACACAAAGAATTTCAAAGGTTCCTTTGCTGAGACTCTGGGCCACAATGCTGTCCATTGTTTACACTTTAATTAACTTCTGTTTTACTGATTTATTTTTTAAAAAGATGAATTAGCCTTGTGCTTGGAGTTGAGTTATTGCAATTTGAAACTCCTCATGCCTTTCTTGAGAACTTTAAAGTACAGCCAAGGTTGTTTATGTGCAGGAAATCAAATTAGCAAAACTATTACAGTGGCTTAATGGCTTAGGGTGGTCGGGGTTGATGAGAAACAGTAATTGGGAAGCAACCCCCTCCCCTTCACACCCAAAAGCTGACTCTTTGAAAGGCATTCTCAACTATTAGTAGGTTGCTGACCTCTGACCCAGTGATTAAAAGGACAGGGGCACTGAGTTTGCACAGTAAAATTCTACCTTCTTCACATGAAAATCTTCAAAAGAAAGTGAAGGAAGAACAACTTGGAGTAGAATTGGGGTGGGAGAACAAGAAAATGCATTAGGAATGAAGACAATAAACTGGATAATAAGAAACACATTTGCATGTGCAATGAAAATGAATTGCATAACTCAACCAAGACAAATGTGGTCCATTCAGAAATAAAAGGTTACCTACCGTTTGTGGGATCTGTGCTGGAAAGCTAAAGAAGGCTAACCACATTTTAGGTGACCAGGAGAGGAATAATTATATCCTAGTGTCAGCATATCCTCTTTCCATAGTGACCGGACACAAGAAAGAAAAGCACTAGTTATTTCCAACTGTTATAAGTCTATGAAGAAATAGACTTCTTAGGAATGTCCTCAAGAAAATCAAACATTAACAGCCTTCTCCAAAAGTTTGTGTGAATAAGCATTTAATAAAATATGTGTTCCTATGAACAACAATGATGCTTGGTGAGAATTCCGAAATTATGTTGTAAAAAGAACGAGGTATTCAAAAGTATTTAGGTTTTTATGAACAGAAAATTGCTGAATTAAGTCTGTTGCAAATAATGTGCTTGCTACAGTTAACCCGATGTCCTCATGGTAAGGGCCAGTCCACAAGTTCCAAACACCCACACAGCTCCTCCAAACACTCAGGTGGCTAGTTGTGAAAGGGAGGACACTGGACAGAAAATAAACTTTCTAAGTACCAAAGCATAAATTACCATACTCTAATCCTTAGTTGTAAAAAGGAACAGATCCTCCGGAACAAAGCTTTTCCTGTAACACTAAAATATGTAATTCAGTGTCTTAAGCTTCTATAAAGAGCAGCCAAAACTAAACCTTGATAGTCATAAGAGTTATTCAGAATCTAATACAGACCTCTAAATGGTTTACCTGTGATGGGTTGGTCTCTGTATAATTTTGAATAACTGAAATTCTAGGTAATAGGCTGCAGAGAAATTTCATATGCTGATTCTCTTTGGGGCTATAATAAAAGGAATGTTAGAACAAAAGGTAGATGCTGAATTCTGGTCCTCACTTCACTCCATTTAGCTATGTTACCTTGGTACAAACCTTAGTTTCCTCAGCTATAAAATAGGTAAAAGAAACCCTCATTTCCTCTCAGGAATGTCATGAAGCTCAATGGCAGGACACTGTGAACTGAAAACATTGTATACACATCAGGGTTTTTGCTTTGAGGGAGCTTGGGTTTGTGAAGATGATTTAAATTGTCCTGCCATTAAAACTTGTACTTTTAAAGTTTAATTATATAGAGAATAAAGATCAAGATACTTTTGAATCAGGAAATTTTTTGTCAGGACTAAAAGTGTAGGGTGCTTATCTTGCAGTTATGTTAAGTATTAAAATTTTCAATATTTATAAAATAATGTTTATTGCAGGCATCCAAGTATGTTATGGGAAATGGCAGCTTGTTTGTTCACTGTTGCTCTTTGTATGTTTAAATCTGAATGTGGTCATGCTTTCTAAGACAGCTTTATCTGAGAAAAGTTAGAAACTAGGATATTGTATCATAATTTACCATTTAGTTCTGAATAACAGTTTAAACTCATTTCTGAATGATGACAAGTACATGTTTTTAAATGAAACATTAGCCTAGATAAAAAGAACTTAGTAAAATAAACAACTGCTTTCAAAATTTAGCATGCAGGTTTTGGCCAATCTCAGAGAAAAATGTAATTGCATGCTTTAACAAATAATAAAGTAAGAATGGGCTCACATTTTGAAATATATAATAGTGTTTTAGCCCAACGTCAACTCATTGAAATGTAGAAAGTGGCGTTGCCTCCAGTTACTGCACAGGGAAGAGGGTTTCCAACAAGCTTGAGAAACGCCCTGAGTCACAGTTAGTGGACCTTGTGAGTTCACAGTTGTAGGTTTTGATTTTGTTTTTTTAAAACTTACATTGCCTTTTCAGCTATCAATTGTCAAATTGAAGTAAATAAGTCCATTGGATACATTTGGACATGATTCTATGCTTTGGATTTTCCCACATAGTTCAATATGACAGTATTTTGTAAGATATCTCAGATCAAAATGAAACTATTGCATGTAAAGCATCTAAAGAAATTAACTTCCTGTTACAGGCACTTAAAAGCTTACATCCCTCTGTTAAAGGCTAATGAGAGATTTGCAGAGGTCTCCTAAAGTCCAGAGGATTCAGGTCCTCAGGAGATAATCCCTGAGAAAGAGAGAAACAACAGAGGAAGACTTTTAGTTGGGAAACAAATTGGTATACCTGTAACTAACCACAGGTGGCAGTAGGGACAGCCTGGCCCCAGCACAGAAACCAAACAGAGCACCTGGAGTGCTTTTTGAAAGCAAAGTGAAGAGGCTTTGCTACCAAGAGCAGGGAGGACTAAGGACGTGAACATCTAGCAGAACTGAGAGAATTTTGCAAGACAGTTTCTAACCAGAATGAATCATTTAAACTGAGTAAAGCCTGAACCACATGGCCCAGGAAATGAGGTCAGAAGTAATGACATCCAATGTGACTAGACCACCTTCTTACACCACACACAAGAATAAACTCAAAATGAATTAAAGACACATGTTAGACTCAAAACTATAAAAATCCTAGAAGAAAACATAGACAGTAAGATCTCATATTCCTTGTAGCAATATTTTTTTTCTGATACATCTTCTCATGCAGAGAAAAAATAAATAAAAAGAAATGATATTACATCAAACTAAAAACTACATGGAAAAGGAAATGGCCTAGCTGGTGTGGCTCAGTGGGTTGAATGCCAGCTTGCAAACCTAAGAGTCTCCAATTCAATCCCCAGTCAGGGAACATCCCTGGGTTTCAGACTTGGTCCCAGGTTGGGAGTGCACAAGAGGCAACCACATATCGATGTTTCTTTCCTCTTTCTCCCTCCCTTCCCCATCTCTAAAATAAATAAATAAAATCTTTTTAAAAGAGAAAAGGGAACCATCAACAAAATGAAAAAACAACCCACTGAATGGGAAAACATATTTGCCAATGATATATCTAATAAAGGGTTAATATCCAAAATTTATAAAGAACCAATATAATGTAACACCAAACAAAAAACAATTCAATTTAAAAAATGGGCAAAATACCTGAGTAAACACTTCTCCAAAGAGGACATACAAATGGTTAATAGACATATGAAAAAATGTTCAGTCTCGCTAGTCATCAGAGAAATGCAAATTAAAACCACAATAAGATTATCACCTCACACCTGTCAGAATGGCTATTATCCACAAATCAACAAACAACATGCATTGGAAAGAATGTGGGAAAAAAGGGAACTCTTGTGCACTGTTGGTGGGAGTACATATTGGATGTAGTCACTGTAAAAAACAATTCAGCTTTCTCAAAATTTTAAAAACAGACCTTATGATGCAGCAATTTCACTTCTGGGAATATATCTGAAAAACCCCACACACTAATTTAAAAGAATGTAAGTACCACTGTGTTCACTGCAGGGTTATTTACAACATCCAAGGTTTGAAAGCAGCCTGAATGCCCATCAGTAGATGAGTAAATTAAAAAAAAAAAAAAAAAAAAGGTGTGATACATTTACACAACGCAATACATATTCTACTATAAAATAGAAGGAAATCTTACCTTGTGCAACAGCATGAATGGACCTGGAAATTATTATGCTAAGTGAAATAAGTCATTCAGAGAAAGACGAATACCATATGATCTCACTTATATTAAAATCTGTTGAACAAAATAAACTAACAAAATAGAAACAGAGGAATGGATACATAGAGCAGACTGACAGCTGTCAGAGGGAAGGGTAGTTAAGGGGCTGGGTGAGAAACTGAAGGAATTAAAAAAAAACAACTCATAGACTGGACAACAGTATGGTGATGGCCAGAGGGAAAAGGGGAGTAGGGTAACGTACAGAGGGTAAAGGAAGGATAACTGGTGATGGAAGGAGACTTGACTTTGGGTGGTGAACACACAATGAATATACAGATGATGTAATATAGAATTGTGTATTTGAAACCTTTATAATTTTGTTAACCAATATCACCCTAGTAAATTCAATAATTTTTTTTAAAAAATGATATCTAAGCTCTCATTATCACTAAGACTATTTAACACTATTTTCTGTGGGTACCCTAGTGTCAGTGTCTGTATCCAACTGAGGGTTAACTTCATTCAGGTAGTAACCCTTCTGATCAAAATATGAAGGGAAAAGGGAAGAAATGGAGTCCTTCTGCTTCTTAGAAAAGCAAACACATGGAAAGGAAAAGGCAGTGAGTCAAGGCTGCTTACACCAAACATGGAGCCCTGAAAGGGGAGGTGAAGACAAGCAGCAGTTCAGGCCCTGTTGCCAGGTAACAAATAATTAGCACCAGGTAGTTACCAGACCATGGGAGAGGGAAGAACCATTCTCAAAGGTATAATAGCAATAAAGGTTTGGAATTTAAGTGAACTTCGAGAAATTAAAGATCATCCACAAAGAATGATAAAGGCAGGTATGGAAACATGAAGGTCACATTCCAGTGGAAGAAAAGTAATTTGAGCAGAAATTAGACCACCCATGAAGCAGACTAGACGAAAGACTAACTCTTTCACTCAATCTGAGGAAGGGTTTTCAGAATGTGTTTCTTAAGGTTAAATGAACCTGTATTAATATCCACCCTGCTCCCAGTTATACCCAAGTTAAAAGTATAGTAACATTGTCTTGGGTTTTCTTTGATGGTTCTTTTTTAACTACTCTGTCTTTGTTATGCAGCACCTAGTAAAAGAACCTTTCCAGTTACTGCTACAGGTATACAGTATATTTAGACTATTTCAATTGAGATCTGGCAAAGCAATATCAATAATCCCTGGGTTATGAGGCTTATTACATATCACAAAGCCCAGCCCTTTTCTATTCTTTGGACCTCTTTACAATACAGATAGATGAATGAACAGATGGATGGATGGATAGGCAGACAGATGGATAGGTAGATAGATGGGTGGATAGATGAATAGACAGCCAGGTGGATGGATGGTCAGATAGATGGATGGACAGACAAATGGATGCAGAGAAAGAGGAGAGAAGGTATACAAGGGGTGTTCCCTCCAAAACAGAAGTATCTTCTGGAGGGCAGACTCCTTGTAGTACAGGCTTCCCCTGCTAGGTGAGTGTTCTAGAAACCCATCTGTATCAGTGTACCAACTGGTATTATTGTGGGAGCCTGTGTTTGGCTTCAGTGAATTTTTCTGAAGACCCTTTCAATGTGTTTGCCCATTTCATTATGGGTAATATACAAGTGCACCTGCCCAACACCACACTGAAGTCTTAAGCAGTTTTTTTTTTTTTCCTCCCCCCTCCCCCCCACCCCATTCCCCCTGACCACTGAAGGCCTATTCCTTGTATTCATATACTTGGTTCTGTTTTGCTTGTTGTTACTTTTGCTCATTATTGCCCCA
>PVIW01009251.1:21595-53486 GCA_004026585.1 Noctilio leporinus
ATATGATATTTGTCCTTCACTGACTGGCTTATTTCACTAAGCATAATACTCTCCAGTTCCATCCATGCTGTTGCAAAGGGTACAAGTTCCTTCTTTCTTTCTGCTATATAGAATTCCATTGTGTAAATGTACCAAAGTTTTTTGATCCAATCATCCACTGATGGGCACTTAGGCTGTTTCCAGCACTTGGCTATTGTAATTTTTTTTTTTTTTTTTTACCAAAAACAGTATGACTCTTATGTCCCGACCCTCCCTGTTCACTGGATCTCTCACCCTGAGCAACATTTTTTGTTTCCCCAGATGAAAAGAAATCCTCAAAGGGAGATATTTTGCTGATATGAAAGAAGTGAAACAAAAAATGCAGGACTAAAAGTCATCAAAATCAATGATTTCAAAAATTGTTTTGAGCAGTAGAAAAATATCTTGATAGGTATATTGCATTTTGAAGGTGACTGAAGTTTAAACATGTAAGAATACATACATAATTTTTTATAAATGAATTTTGAGCTTTTTGGGTCACCTCTCACATAAATGGTAAAAATATAGGAGAGAAAATAGAGAAGGCAACTACCACTTCTGCCTACATTTTTTTTTTTTAATTTTATTGTTGTTGTATTACATTCATCCCCTTTTTGCTCCCCTCTGTCCCCCTCCCCACCCACCCATTCCCCCCAAAGACAATCCCACCTGTTGTCCATGTCCATGGTTCCTTTATACTAGGTTCTTGTCTAAACTGATCCCCTTTCTTGCCTCTGCCTCCCCCCTTCCCCCTCCCCCCAACCCCTTTCCCCCTGACTACTGAAGGCCTATTCCTTGTATTCATATACTTGGTTTTAAGCCTTGGTTTAGCCATTTTTTATTTAGCCCATCTACATGCATAATGTTTAGTCTGATTGTTTCTTTCCTATGACATTAAAACTGTAAGTTCCCAAGTGGTAGGGCTGGGTCTCTTTGAATTCTCTCATGAGAAAGCTGGTACTAAACTATATGTAGATGATAGATGTTTTTTTTTTGTTTGTTTTGTTTTTAATGTGGGGCTTGGTAGGATGATGAAACTAACCAATTAAGCCATTGAGAAAATTTGGCACTAGATTTTTATTACAAAGAGCAAAGGCATAAAATCTAAAATAAAATTTCAATGTAAAATTACTACTAATGGCAAGCTTAGAGAAACAAAAACTATCAGATGGTAAGAATAAGAGAAATAAATAATCATAAAACATTCAACTATGACACAGTAATAAGAGCTTACCTCCATATTTCCTAAAACAGCTCTCCTTGAAATGAAACCATATAAAATAATAAATTCAGCACAACCAAAATAATGACATATGTACTTTAAGTGTTCCCAGACCTAAACACCTTGGAAAGCTGAGGTCACGTTCATTAAAACTGATCCCTATCTTAAACAGTTTTGACACATTGACTTGGCTTGGGTGGTGAGCAGAGAAGACCTTTGCAAAAATCTACACCAGGCCAACTGAGCTCTATCATACAGGGTTCTTCTGACCTTTTAGCACTTGTTCCAATTTTGTCACAATCATTGGGAATTTCAAGTAATGGATCATTCTATCAATGTTTTAAAGCAAAGTACATAGGTCTAGGTCAGCTCTGTTTGGAAAAGCAATATTGCAGGATTAAAAGACTCTTCTGCCTACCTGAGATTTCTCATAGGTGGCTGGTGTCTTAGATGCTGGCACATTAACTTGTCACCAGGACCCTCTGACTCTGCCCCAATGGCATGGCATTTTGCTTCATTAACATCATCAGTCTATGTCTACCTGTGCATGGCTAGTGCTCAATACACAATATTTACTGATTTTTGTGAGCTTGAGGGCTCAGCCAGTGTCCTGAAATTTACTTTATAATGTTGCTAAGGTGAGACAACACTGGAGAAAAAAACAGGAGGAGGCCAGTGGGAATCTGGGGCCTGGGTTGCAAGCCATACCTGGATGGGACAGTCCAGGTGAGGATGGGGACTAGCCCAGTAGGAGTAGGATCTGGCTCTGTCTAGAGGTCATTTTATTCTAGAAATTATCTCTTAGGCATTTTATTACCATTTGTGCTATCCACATTCATGTGACATGACAGGAGTGGAGTCCCTAGGCCTGGAAATAGCTCCCCTCTGTACAAGTTCCCAGTCAACCCACCCCTCAATCCATGCCAGGAACCCTTCCTGAAAATGCTGACAGGTGATAATTGGAAGTGACTGGCAACTATTGTACTCTTGTTTTCTTGTTAACTTTGTTTTTCTTTTTTTAAGTCAAAAGCTCCTATTGGAATAATATTAACTTAATCAATCCAAATGGAATTAAACAAACACACTACATGCATTAAAAAAAATAAACTGGATATCCATGTGTTACATTTTCTGGTGCTTAACAGCCTTGAAAGTTGCTAGACTCTTTTAAAGTAGACACTGTTCTTGAGCAATCCTGACTGGCCCTGTGAGAGTAGGTCCTATCTGCAGAGGTATGCACTGTGTACATAACCACTGAACTCAATCTACAGTGATAAGCCTCCTCACAGTTATCCCGAACAGTGTGTGTCAGAAGAAGGTGGATTCAGGAGACAATTAGAAGGTATAACATCTATTAATTTGCAAGTTTCCCTGAGAAACACACCCAAGTAGTTACAATGAGTGTCGATATTGATGTCTTCAGCTTGCATCACCAAGGTCATTGATAAATCCTCACAATGGGGCAATGATCTGATATCAGAATTAAAACATAACTTTCCTCCACCTGCTTCCTTTGGCTTCAGTTCTAGTGTGGTCCAAGATCCAACAACACCACTATCACCTGGAGGTTGTTAAAATGCAGATCCATGCCTCCACCTCATTCCTACTGGAATGGAAGCTTCATGTTAACACATCTCTCAGGTGATACATGCATACATGAAAATGGGAGACCCATGGCTCTAAAGTAGAGATTAGGGCTCAGAATTTGAGAACCACCTGGTTTATCCTGGAGACTGCTCTACCTGTCAGCCCTGGAGCCAGGAACCACCTAGGAATTGCAGAAAAGCTCAATATTGTTTCCTCCCTGCCCTCATCTCCTCTCTCAGCCTGTTCAAGATGCTATAGCCAAACACTGAGTGGCTTAAACAACAAACAATTATTTCTCACACTTCTGGGGGCTGGAAATAGATGTCAAGACCCAGGCAGATCTTAGATTTGTCCAGAGCCCTCTTTTCAGATACCTTCTGTCAGCTACCTTCTTGCTGTGTCCTCACACAGCAGAGAGAGTTCTCCTATCTCTTCCTCTTCTAATAAAGATATTAATTCCATAATAAGGGCTCCTTTCTCATGACCTACTCTGACCTTAATTATCCTCCAGCGCTCTCTTCAAATTCATCACATTGTGAGTTAGAACTTTGTGTGAACATGAGAGACAAACACTCAATCCATAGCACATCCATCTAGGCTGAGCTCAGGTTTCACAGTACAAACGCTCCCTATGCTTCCAAAATATCTAGGATATCACAATTTGAGCTGCAGTAGAAGTTTGATGGGAAAGGTGATTCATCTAAGGTTTGCAAAGGCCAAAAAATAAGAGTATTTTAAGCTTATACCTTCCTTGTTATATTCTACAAACTCCACCTACAGGTTAAAAAAAGAAAAAGAAAAAAGAAAAGGGAAGAATGGGGTAGTTGAGACACTGTAGTTGAGACAAAATTCAGGATTCCAGGTAGGCACCCCAGTCAAAAGGAGTCTGACATAATTGAGCATCATTTATGAAGTCAATCACTCCTTTATTGGCGTTCATCCTCCATGACAGGCCTTATTCCAGGGGCTGCTACTGTTAACTTCAACTGGTCGACCCAATCATGGAACAGCCATCATTCAGTGAGAAATCTTCCACACAAAACTTTACAAACCACTTTTGATATGTTTGATCAGTCACAGAACCTCTCCATATACTGCCCAAATCTTTTTTTGCATTTCAGTTGCATTTTTACATTTCGTGAGATAGGCCAAAAGTGTTATGTATTTTCTTCTATCTTCAATATTAAAATGGCTACACAAAAATTCAACAATTTGACAGCTGGTATAATGGCCATCTCAATACAATTTAATAAAATTGTTTCAAGAGAAGTTCACAGCAACTAAGTGCTACTAGAGCCATCTTACTGAAAAACCCAAACAATTTTTTGGCCAACCCAATAGTTGCCAGGTAATCATTATATATTTAGGTGAACTAGCTGTACCCATCTAGATGTTCTGAAACCATTCCCATAAGAATATCTAAAACAGAAAGCTACTATTTGGACTTGGAGAACTAGTAATTTATTTCTATTCTAGTAAGACTTTCCAAGCTAAAGAGATTTTTAAATTTCCTACATAAGTGATTTTTGTGATGGCTTTCATACAGACAATTAGTATGGCCAAAGCTAACCTCTAAACCCTGTGTACGATTGTCCCCAGGCGTGGATTAAGGATGTATAAAGAGAGCTTTTATGATATTCTTCACTCTGTCTGTCATCATTTGACATAAATGGGGAAGGATAAGATGGATACTAGAAAGGGCATTTTCCAGAGGGGCTGCATACAGATGTGGACATGTATGATTATATATATCCTCATTATAATTTGTGGATTTTATAGGTATATCTCTATATGCAAATTAGCTTGTTTTAAAACCTGCATTATTATCAACATAAGGCAGTTGGGTAGTGATGAGTCTGAAGATTAATTAAAAAGAATCAGTCATTTAAGAAAGTGAAATAAATGTGTCTAACATGCCTAAACATTAGCTTGGAAACAGAGAGAAAAGAGAACAAAAGAAGAGGCTGTTGGCTTTCTGCCTACAAGTCTCTAGAAGGTGATGCAAAAGAGCAGGGATATTCCTGGGGCACCCAGAGGGAAGAATGACACTGAAGCTTAAAAAGCAAAGACAACTTTCAGCTTCTGAAGAATGCCTCTTGGGGACCCCTCAAGGCTAAGAAAAACCACCTCAAATAAGTATATGCACTAACCTCTGAGAGGAGCTCTGTAGACAACATGGATTAATGTATTTTGAAAGAACCAGCTGTCCCAGCATATACTTGAATTGTCTCAAGTTTTTCTTTCTATCTAATGTGAGGCTATGCCCAGAAGAGAATCTGTGTCTTATGCTGCCATAAGTATGAAATGGCCCAAACACACCCTGGCCAGCCCCATTGCAGCTCAGCTCAACTTCAGGGCCGGTGTGTAAATGTTTCCCATTGTGTGGCAAGCTTTGCCCATGGAGGGAGTTTTCTTAGGCTGGGCACCCAGCAGGAAGGCCCAGTGAAAGAACAGGTCCCTAATTCCCATCTTATCCATCTATCTGTGGGGAAAGAATATTTGCCAATTCCAGTATCTTGTGTTTCTGCACCAAGTAGAGTTTATTTGGCCTAAATTTCTGCCTTTCCCAGTTGGAGCTGGAAAAGAAGCAGAAATATAGAGGGAAGTATTTAGCACAATATCTTCTCCTCATGACTACAAGAATAGGGGTATTGGCAGAATCTCATTAGTACACAAGTATTGGGGTAACTATTCGGGTGGGTCATAGAAAGTCACATACCTCTTTCTGTTTCCACCACACATGGCACTTCAATTCTCTCTGCAACATCACTTACAACCTATATCCCTCATAATGGTGGTGCACAACACAATGAACCTTAAAACCAGTGTCTTCTCCCCATCCCCAATAGACATCACAATAGACTCTCCTATGAGTCTAATGTGCAGCCAGACTTGAGAACCAAGGAGCTACCTGAGACTATCAGATGCTTATATAGCAAAAATGTCCTAAATGGAAGGCTAATCTTGAACAGTTTCTGCCAGGGCATCAGTTTAATTTTTATAGAGAAACTGTGGTGTCTCACAACACAATCTCTTCAGTTTTCCTTGGGAGGGCCATCATTTTGTAAGATATTGTACTGCACTTGAATTCCTAAGTGCAGCTTTAGTCACCCAATTTTTCTGAGCCCCTTTCTCTGAGAAATGGACTAATTATTACATGAAAGATTTGCTCTAGAGTTAACTAAGAGATGGCACATAAAGGTAATGGGTAATTGGTAGGTTAGTGAAATGTTGAACTAAAGGAGAGACATCAGAGATTCTGAAGGTCTAGCCCTTGCACTTGTAGTTCCACTCAGTTCATTCATCCTCAAGTGTTAGTTTCAAGGCTGAGCAGCTAAGTTGGGTCTCTGGTTCCATCCTGGTAACTATAGTGCCAGACTCATCAGGGTGACAAGCTGGGCTTGTTTTCTTCAAGTATCCAGAACAATGTCTAGAACACTACAGATACTGAATAAATATTTTTGAACAAATTAATATACTGCCAGCCTAGAGACTCAACCTTTTCTGACTCAGGGGTAATAACCAGGCTCAATCTGTGAGGTGGCCTTGTCACTGTCATGAGTAGTAAGTAAGAGCACACTCGTTTCATCCTTGTGTGTAGGGCACAGACCACAGGAACATATGTACAATACAGGCACAGTGCCAGCACCTAGGAGGCCCTAAAGAAATGTACTATAGCATTTCTCATGACCAGCAGTCCTCTGGGGCTTCTGGGGCTATGATTTAGGGATAGTTTACCAAACAAAAATGCTTCCTTTTCTTCTATTACCATCTTTTGGATGGCCAAATTTAGAACAAAATTAGTTCAAAAAATTTTAAATAGCTCTGATCATGTAAACTCAAAGCCTTCAGACCCTCTGTAGCTTTGTAGAGATGCTGTTTCCATCTCTCTCTGGTCAGCTTTTGTGGGACTACAAATTTGCAAATCCTGAGCCCCAGGAGCTCAGAATTCTAGGAGGGACCTGAGGTGAGCAGCATAATAATCATGTATACATGTAGTTCTTAAGACATTCCAGTTGCTGTTTTATAGCACCTTTTCTAAAGGTTTTACATAAAATAACTAACTGAGTCATCTCAACAATCTGTGAGGTTAGTAGATACTGTGTTGATCTGCACTTTACGGATAGGGAAACTGAGACACAGAAAAGTGTTCTTGTTGTTTTAGCAATATGGTCAAGGCCACCCTGCTCATAAGTGACAGAGCTTCAACTCAGGCCATCTGGTTCTACAATCCATGCACTTGCTATGATGATACAGCCCTCATCTAACAGACAAGATGTGCTGTCCCTGATTCTGGGTGATGCATGCCTGTTAGCAAAGTCACATTACACCCTGGAAAGAGATGGCATTGTTAAGGGAATTGACTTGGAGGATAGAAGGTTGGATTGGGCAAAGGTGGGGAAAGGAAGGAAAAGCAGGAACAACTGTAACAACATAAATCATAAAAATAAAAAATAGCCCTGGCTGGTATGGCTCAGTGGTTTGAGCACCAGCCTGCAAACCCAAGGGTTACCAGTTCGATTCCCCAGTCAGGGCACATAACCAGGTTGCAAGTTAGGTCTCAGCCAGGCCCATAACCAGAGGCAGGTGAAAGGCAACCATACATTGGTGTTTCTCTCCCTTTCTTCCTCCCTCCATCACCCTCTCTCTAAAAATAATGAATAAAACTTTAAAAAATAAAATAAAACAATACTTATTCACAAAAAATACTGTAAATTGAGTTATACTATAATATTTTTAAAATAGAAGACTGTGTTTGCCCATGATATTCAGCAATGTATTCTTTTAAATGAAGAAACATATTCTAAGAAATGATGTGTAATCTAAATGTTTATAAAATCTACAAGGAAAATTTGTCTAGAAGAGTCTACTTTTATTTTTTGATCTGATTTTCATCCTGTAAACCTATAGTGAAGTATTTGAACACTCTCAAGTTTAATTCATACCAAGCAGGGTTTTTGCAAACTTTTCAGTGGAGAATGTAATCCCTGAGTTCAAATTTTTCTCATTATGTAATGAATAAATGTGACTTCAGATGTTATTTCAAATGAAAAAGAGAGATGGCACTGTTAAAAATGAGTAAATATAAAGGCAGAGGCTTTATGATAAATCCCCTTCCTGTCATTTCTGATACATACGGGCCCTTGGTCAACTAACTTCACCTCTCTGAGCCTCAACTGTCTTGTCTGCTAAGATGGCAAGGTGGTCATAAGAAGTGAACAGAAGGCATACATGAAATGTTCACCCTACAAGATGTTCAGTGACAGCACCAGTCTTTCTGTGAGGATGGCAAGAAACCTACTTGGAGCCCCAAGCATGGCCACAAACAGTGAGGTGCAGTAGCTGCCCCATAAGTGTTAGCCTTCCTTTCCCTGACTCACGACTCACTTGCCCTATAGTCTTATCCAAATAGGAGTTTGTAAAAATATTTTCCCTATTCAGTAGTTCAGTTTCTGTGCCTTAGGATCTAAGTTTAGGTCTTCATTTTTGTTTCCATTCAATTTTGCTTTATTATAATTATCATTCCAATTTATCACACTGCTTTTAGGTATTTATTTATTCATCCAGGTTAAAAGTATACCTGAAATGTCCCACCATCCTCAATGTGATCAAAGTGCTGCTCATAGCTTATTTTTTAGAAAATTATTATAAAATCTTGAAGAAAAACATTGCTTGTTGCCATATGCAATGATTACAGTGTCTTCACCAGTTTGATGAACATAAAGTTTATATGGTTATGTTTAAGTGTCTAGCTCCACAAATGTGTTATAAGTTCCTGTAGGTCACAGCCTCCGTTTCCATAGAATAGATGTAAATTTTTATTGAGCCAAGTAGACATTCTGCCACCTGCTTTGCTGTTGATGTATCATTGATTTGCTAATGATGCTGGTCTTCTCTTTCTCCCTTTCTCCAGTGGCTTTTTCTCTCATACCCCCGCCCCTATAAAAATGCTGTTTACAACTCAGCCCTGAACATTCAGACCCCACATGCCACAGAAAGGATGCCTGGTTTTCAACCAGTATAACCACAGTCTGATATTCCAGGATCTTCACCTTATATACACATCAGCTAATATGCAATCCATTAGTTTACTGAGTATTCCAGGAACAGCCCAACATAGAACATCTTTGCAAAAAAAATAAGCAAACTGCCATTCTCCCAAAATGTTAACCACAAATCTAAATTTAATAACACTTGCTTTCTAAGATAGTTTCAACATCTAGCTCTTCCTGGTTAAAAGGCTTCATAAAATTAATAAATTATAAACAAGCAAATAATTATTGTTCAATGATTCCACTTCTATGACTGCAGACGGAAAACAATGTGGAGTAAGTGTGTGTGAAGAGTTAATCAATCAGTCCCTCACATATAAAAAAAGTTGGTGCCAGGGTTCTTATGAAGTAGCTTTGGGAATAAAGTAGAATGACATGAGAAATACCTGGGTCCCTGAAATAGAGAGTAACATAAAGACAGTCTCTACTAGTACTTACATTGTTGATAGACATAATGTATTCCTTTCCTTCCCCCAGAATTTAAAGATCCTTTGCATTTTCTATTCTGATAAGGCCTAATTTTACACATGGTGGGTGTTTGTTTTCAAAGAATCATTGCCCGACAAAAAAAAAAAAAAAAAAAAGAGCTTTAAAAACAGAAACCTTTGCATCATGGTTGGTGTGGCTCATTTGGTTGGAATGTTGTTCTGTAACAGAAAGGTGGTGGGTTCGATTCCTGGTCATGGTACATACCTAGGTTGGGGTTCAATCTCTGGTCCAGATGCATATGGGAGGCAATCAATTGATAGTTCTCTCTCACAGTGATGTTTCTCATTCTTCCTTTCCTTTTCCATAAAAGCAATGAAAAAATGTCCTCAGATAAGGATAATAAAAAGAAAAAAACAGAAACCTTTGAGGTTTGTTGTTGTTGTTGTTGTTCATTTGTTGCTTTCATCTTTATATCCCACATATGAGTGAAATCAGATGGTTCTTAACTTTTTCTGTCTGACTTATTTTGCTTAGCATGATATTCTTAGTAAATTTAATAATAAAGAAAAATTGGAAACCTTGACACAATCTCAGTTTTATCAACTCACACAACATTACTCTAATTTTTCACATAAAACTTCTCCTTTTGAATGCCAGTGATGACAAGAGCATTTTTTCACATGCTGAGTCCCAGTGGTAACTGCTGATACAAGGAGAATAAGGAGACGGGATGCAGGAAGGTCTCCTTGCACTCATCTTCCCATGTCTTCCTACTTGAAGTGGACTCAACAGTCTCTCAGCCCACTTAGTAGTTCCCTCACTAGTACTTTTTGTAAGTAATAGACTTGTGAATCACTGTAACTGTCATGTGGGACAGACCAAACACTAACCAGATGACTAACGTGCATCATGCAGCCTGCTCAGCACAGGGAGCCTTAATTTAAGCCATATGTGGTTAGACACAAAGGCATGGTAAGCACGCAGCTCCATGTACAGTTTTTGGTGTGTTTCAAGTTAAACAAGTCCCTGGGGTGCAGAGAATAACATTCAGAAAAGTGAGAGCAATGATCCTGATTTATTGTCACCTATTAGCAAAAGGGTGACCTGCCTGAGCGGCTGGAGTTCCATCCAGAAAGAGGTTGCCCACTTCTCAGAGTGGAGTGGGGACTAAAGGTGCAGGACCAGCACAACTCTATGGAACAGTAGTCCAGCAAGGCTTCTTGTGGCATCCAACAAGCAGGTAACCACAATGCCTACCCTGGGATAGGGGCCCTGAATGCACAGCCACTACTGTCTGGCCCACTTTAGGTATAAAACTCATCTCCTGGGGCTTTAGGGAGGGGTTGGGCTCGTGGGTCCTTTGTTAGAACCTAGCCAGAGACCACTCAGAACAGGAAGGACAGCTGTCTAATTGGATTTGTTGTATGCACTGACTTATCTTTTACAATGGGAATAGGCTACCCGGACTTTCTAATTAGATTGTTAAACATAATTGCTGAATGGCATGGTGGTAAAGAATTTGCCCTACTCTTTGTAAGTGTAAAGTAAGGCTTAGAGAAGATTCAGGATGTTTCCAGTCTGTTTCCCCCTCCTTGTATCTGATGGTAATGAGACCAAGTTTATTTAGTTTTAAAAGCTCCCAAAGGAGCATAGGCCAGGTTGAAGTTCAAACTAAATGTCAAAACACACACATGCCACACAGTAGCAAACTCCTGCTCTCCTCTAGTCTCTTGTTTTCCTTAATTTGTGCCCTGTGAGCAGTCTTGATTGAAAGACCAAGGATGGCAGGGGACTGGAAATTAAGTTACCCTGTTACGCTCAAGGGAGTCACTAGTCCTAGGCTCAGAAAAATCATTAGGGCAGAGTGGTAACAAACCATTTGCTGGGTTCTGAATCTCATACCCTGGGTCTCCTGAGAACTAGTAGGGAGTGGAAGGAACAACTGGAAGACACAAGAAAGGACGGTGAAGAAACATGGAGCACTGTGATGCTGTCCCCACACCTGTTGCTTTCGCACTGTGAAAACCATTCATATTAACCTCAGGAGTGACCTTTTATCCAAAGCTCTGCAGTTCTCTAAGGTTTCATACTGCACCTTATTTCCTGACTGACTTCATCATGCTGCTACATTTATCATTTAGGGAACGTTCCCCAAATGCTTAGCAAGACTCCGATTGGATATTACAGAGGACCTGCACATAAGGTTTTATGTTTTTAATGTAAAAGCAAAAGTATTTCCCCAATGTTTTTCTCACTCTTGAGGCTGTAAAACAACAGCACCCAGTACATGGCCAATGTTGTGTTCTGTATAGAAGTCACTCCAGACCACCTGACAGTGGAAACTGTGAAGCTCTGACCCTCATCAAATGTATCCTCATTAGGGAGAACAGGTTCCTCTCTTGAGGCAGCCCGTCAATGTTCTGCCCTAGGGTCCATAATCCAAAAGACTTAGTCTCTGAGACAACATAAAGAATTTTTTCTTAAATATTTTCCATTAATGTTCAGAAAAGTAAGGCATGACTCCAGTGCAATATAGTAGAGACTCTAACTCTGAGACCATTTTGCCATTTTTATTCTATTTTGACATCATCCAAGAGACATGTCTCCCAGATTTTCAGGAATATCAATAGTAAAAGAAAGCAGCACCTTACTGAAAACCACAGAAAATGGAATGAATAAGTGAGTAGACAATGAGTCAATTTCCATCGGCTCCTCACCACCCCCACCCACATACACACACAGCTAGTGGGATGCCCCTCTTTTATTGCAATCTGAGGTGATTTTGCTGGATTTTGCCAGGACTCCAAAATGCAATGCTACTCAAAGCCCTTTGCTGTAGGGAGCCTTAACGTTCAATTCATGCACTTGCGCTGTCCTCTCACCAGGACACTCATAAAAAGTTCCTGGCTCACACATTACAAATTCAAAGTCCAGAAGCACAGTCATTATTTGGTCCCTTCAAGTGGAGCCAGGATGCTGCCAGGCTCATGAACACTTACTTCTATTTAACTTGTCCAATTCCTACTTTAGTTTACCTGTCTGCAACTCAGAAGCATGGAAAGTGAAGACCCATTTTTCCTTACACATGTTGTAGTTCTGTCTGCCTATATCTTCAGCAATTTTTATCTCCAGGCTTTGCAAATTACATCCACAAAACTCAAAAACTCCCCTCTCACAGTGATTACCAGAAATGTTTATTGTTTTGTAACTCTTCAAAACTCACTTCTTTGAAATGTAGCTTGTCTTTTATTTCCAACACACTCTCTGTTGAGAAGGATGATGAAGGAGAGATGTGAAAGGAATTTATTAAAACAGGAACAGGCATAGACCTTACTGTCTATGTAATAGGAAAGACCTTACTGTCTTTCACAGTAAGGTGAGACCTCCTGGTCTCCTTGTGCTTCTATATGCCTTATTTAGATTATGGGGGTTTGGGTAAGGCAGACCAGACCTATTTATTAGGTTTTATGTGATCCTACCTAGCACAAGTCATTACTGTGAAGTACGTTTTTCTAAAGTGATAAGAATACATAACTCAGTATAGAAACTGGTTAAAAGAGTTAAAAAGGTGCCTCCTCACAGCTTACAATTTTTTGAAAATTGAACCATAAAATCAGAGTATAGACTCTGGCCCCTACTCTTAAGCTTCAAATAAAAGAACCATGTGCCTAAAGAGAAGACAGTTGTGCAAAAGTACAGTTGTACAGGCAAAGAAAACCCAAATATTGGTTTTGTTTTGAAATGAGAGCCCCTTCTGCAGTCTGCTGCCATGCAGTGTTTCTCATTCCATTTTTTGTTCTACACACATGGGTGACTTTAAGTCAGCATTCGTGGAAATAGTTTTAAAAGGTACTGAAACTGAGAAGTGGATTATGTCAAGGACTAAAATTACTTGAGAACTTTTTGATCATAAAGATATTGGAGCATGATCAATTTGACACATGTGTCCATAATGACATAAATACGTGTGTGTTCTATATTTCTGTGAGAACACAAAAGATGTGGGAAGAAAGAAGTTGCTTCAAATGCTTTATATAATGTTTTATTTAGTTTAGAACAGGTGTTTCATATAGTTCCCAAATATTATAGAAATGATCTGTCACACTCACATTCCTGGCAATCCTTTACTCTCCTTCTAAAAGCTTATTGACAGCTGATTTTGCTCCTTGAGTTTCTAAGAAAATAACTTTCCATCCATATGTGAATATATCATTCCTGATTTTCAAGTAGAAGTATCAGATAATCTGAGTCTGTGTGACAAATGGGAATTGAAACCCAGGACTTAGCAAAAAAAAAAAAAAAAAAAGCACAGAAATCCTCCCTTAGCCTCACTCCAACGCTTTGTCTTTTTCTCTTATAATCCCTAAAACTGTCCTGAAAATAAAATGTGCTGAGATGAAGTTGATGGCTGATGATTCAAAGTTATACTTTCCCTATGTCTCATTTCATTTCATATCAAAGATGAGTTTTAGAAAAATAATTAGGGGACATGATATTGAAAGAGAAAAACAAAGTTGAAGCCCTGACACTACTTGACCTCAACACTGATGATAGAGCTATAGAAATCGACACAGTGTGGTATTGGTTTAAACAATTTACAAATAGATCAATGGAACAGAATAGAAAGACCAGAAATAGGCCTACATGAATGTAGTCAACTGATCTTTCACAAAAGAACAAAGACAATTCAATGGAGTAAAGGCAGTCTTTACAACAAATGGTGCTGGAACAACTGGACATGCACATTCAAATAATGATTCTAAACATAGACCTTACACCCTTCACAAATATTAACTCAAAATGGATCACAGACCTAAACGTAAAACAATAAACTTCCTAGAAGATAATGTAGGAGAAACCTGCATGATCTATAAAAGATACAATTGATAATCTGGACATCATTAAAATTACAATCTCTTACACTGTCTTTCACAGAGCAGAAGTTCTTACAGTATAAGGGAGTGAGAAGACAAACCACAGGCTGAGAGAAAATATTTGCAAAGACACATCTGAAAAGAGTGTTATCTAAAATACACAAAAAACTCAAAACTCAACATAAAAAACAAACTGATTAAAAATAGGTCATAGACCTTCACCAAAGAAGATGTACAAATGCAAATAAGCACTTGAAAAAGTGATTTTTATCACATGTCATCAGGGAAATGCCAATCAAAACAACAATGAGTACCACCACATAATTATTAAATCTCCAGAATCCGGAACACTGACCACACCAAATGCAGAAAGAAACTTGTCCACTCCTGCCGGAAATGAAGACTAGTGCAGCCCCTTTGAAAACAGTTTGGTGGTTTCTTTCAAAACTAAACATACTCTTACCATATGCTCTAGCAACTGTATTCCTTGGTGATTCCTGGGATGGAAATCTTGATGTGGGTATACTTTTGCTGCAATTAAGAAAAGATGCAGAATTTATTCAGAATTTCTTCCTAGGGGACCTCAGTATTTACACATGACCTAAGACAAACATAATTTAAGGGAATACCCTTATCTGAAATTGTTAATTTGCTCATTCATTGATTTACTCAATAAATATTTATTAAGGGCAGGTGATAAAGAGAAAGTGCAGTATAAGGACCCTGCCGGCAAATAGCTTGGAGCCAATTGAGATTCAATTGATATGTGAACTAAATATTAAAATAAAATGTAAATATTTCTAAGTAGGAAAGAAGGCACAAACATAAAACACCAGAATTGGTCTCTTCTTCCTTTGTTTGTGTCTCAGTGAGCCCTGTCCCTGCCTTCCCCTGGGTAAGAAGATCAACCAGTCACTATTACACTAGGGACCCTGCTGGAAAACCCACAACTGCAGCAGTGACTCAGAACTAACAGGAAGTATATCAGCAGTATCAACACTAGGGAAGTTGTGGTGCTTCCTCCCCACCCACCTTCATCCTTAGGTTCTCCTCAACAAAGTCTAAGAAATTCACTTTTTTTTTTTTTTTTTTGCCTTAGCCACTTTTAGTGTTAAGACCAAAGTAGGCCTCAAGAGAGAAGTCATGTTGGATTGTTACTCACAGTATGTGGTTAAATATGTTTTTATGTTTTCAAGATTAAATAATTAGAAGAACGTGGTCAAGCAATTAAGAGGCCACTACAGCGGTGACAACCAGGAATCCCACTGGTCCAATACTTGCTGCAGCTAGCCATGGGGGGCTCAACCTGATGCCTGGACAGGGAACTTGAGACTTCCTGTTTACATCTCATTAAGACCATTGCAACACAGTAAACACAAACACATCAGAGTGCAAAGTAAGAGGCAAATTAAGAAAAAGAGAGAGTCATTTATAATGTTTTATAAGTTAGAAATTCATTCTTGAAAAAATATTCTAAATAGAAATGCTTGCATATCTTAATACAGGTTCTAACCTGGGATATTTGTCATACCATTTGAATATATATAGCCAACAAACTGTTCCCATCTCTTTCTCTTCCAGGGTGCTTGGTGGGTCCTCCACTTCTAGCTGGAATCTAAGGTCCACCGAGAGCAGACCAGTGAGTAGAACTCTGAGAGGTCCACACACGGCTGTGCTAGACCCAGTTGGGTTTGTAAAAGCCACTAAAACCAATGTTCAAATGGTTAAGTCAAAACATTTCTATGTTACAAAACACCTGTGCTCCAGACCTGGTTATCTTATGGGAACCACCAGAGTCCCATCCATAGACCCGATGACCTTCTGCCCAGTCCAAGGCACTTTTATCTTCCTTACATCTTCCTGGAAGTCAGACAGAGATAATCTCATCTGCTTCACATCAATTTGGGCTGTTACCTGCACCTCCAATGCTGCTTTGTCCCCGGCACTTACTCTACTGCTCCTTTTATACCTTCATTCCTAGGACACAGTGGCACTACCACAGGTTTCCTTCTGCCCAGGATCCCTGTGCCTGCCACCACAAGTGCTCCCCAAAGCCTGATCTCTCTGGGCCCCACCCCATTCTGTACAGTTTTAAACTTGTGATATGTTTTTGGAACAGCTGCTTTCTTCAGAATTCTTTCCACATCACTCTGTCCTCTAAACAGCTGCAGTGTCCCTGCTAATGACCACACCTGCCTCTGTTCTCTCCCCACCAAACTCTTGGCATGACCCATGGCACCAGGCTGGCAGACTTGCCTTGCCCTTAATGACAGGCATTCTGTTCACTGATTTTCTAGGTTCTTTGTGTTTGCACATCCCAGTGCAAGAGAAAATTTTAACAAAACTCTTTCCCTCCCCAGAGTGCCCAGACCCAAAGCTGATCTGCAACTGAGTAGGGTCTCCTAACACTGCAGCCCACAGGCCTGTCTGTGGAGAAGCCGCTCCTTGCTGCCAGTTCTGGCCAGGGCCCAGTCCTCCTATTAGCTACCTTCATGTTACCTGACATGCCTGCATGTCTGGATCTCCAGCACAGACACAATGTGAGATTTTCCCAGTCTTGACTCCCTCACACTGAGATGAACATAGACATAAGTGAACAGTATGATTGTGGAGAACAGGACACATAAAATGACATTGGTTTGATCAAGATAGCATAAAGTATATTTAAAAAAGTGGAGTCACTCATTTAGTTAACTAAAATGGCTATCAGTCATCCAGGACACTTTGGTTCAGGAGGGATACTACCTAAGTCACTCTAGGCACATCTAGCAAGGGGACACAGCAAAAATGCTTTGCATATGTGATCAGAATAGCCATGTCTGCATAGTGGGACCATCCATAGATAGGCTTCTGGGGAAATTCCACTCTTGCCAGCAGGGGTGTCAAGCAGAACAGCCATGTACTACCCATAAGTTCCTGGACAAATTCCACACTTGGCATCAGGGATGCCAAGACATTTATCAACAAGACTCAGGAGGGTGGAGTGCACCACTTTAAGGTATAACTGAGGCAGTTTTCAGAACACTGCCGAGACAGCTGAGCTCCACACACCAGAGTGCTGCTCTATGCCTGCTGATCTCCTGGAGGCTCTGCCCTGCTGGACTGAAGACTTTGTCTTCCCTGCTGTCCACCTGGCTCCAGAGGTCCTTCCTTGTAAGACACTGACAACTCCTTGCCCACCTTGCTGTCTCCCAGACCTGCAGATCGAGACTCTGGGACTCAGTTTAATTATCCTCCATTGATTACTGTGTATGTGTGTTACAATTCTCTTAGATTATTAGAGTGTGAATAGGATATTAATGTATGTTGATGTTCTACTTTCAGTGAACCTACATTCAATAAAAGCTGAGTGAACAGCATAGTTATTGTGTGTGACTCTTGTCTATTCCTTGGTGTCAGACTGCTTAGCAGGCAGCTAACCAAGCAGCTGCCCATCTGACTTTTAGGAAAGACTATATCATGAACATATGCTTCTGACAATGATGTAACCACTAAAGATGCTAATGCTATCTCAGGCTGAAAAGCTACATGTATAGTGTCCAGATGAAGAGAAAGACTGGTTCTATCACATGTGCATTCCCTGCATCCACTTCAGGGCACCATGGTCAGTTCAGGGAATTCTTTTTCTTTTTCATTCTAATAAGAACTGCCCAACAAGGCATTGGCAGCCTGATGAGAGAGTGAGCACCCTGTCTTTGGGAGCTTAGGTAGAGACTAAACCAGACTTTCCAAGGTCTCACAAGTAAACACACTTGAAATTAGATGGGATTCTGGACCAAAAAACATCTAACATTTTTCCAGGAGCCAAGACCTTATCACCAAAGCTGTCTGAGTAGAGAAGCTCCCAAAGCTACTTGGGGCCAGTGCATTTTAATGTGTCTTCTTTTCTTTCTTTCTTTTTAAAATTATGTATTTTTTTATTTTTAAAATTTATTTTATTGTTGTTCAATTACAGGTGTTCCAATTTTTTCTCTATTGTTCTCCCCTGCCCTGCCCACCCTCCTGCTCCCACAGTCAGTCCCCACCCTATTGTCCAAGTCCATGGGTCCTTCATATCTGTTCTTTGACTAGACCCTTCCTTTTCTTTCCCCGTTATGCCCCTTCCCCCACCCCCCAATCACTGTCAGTTTGTTCCTTATTTTCATGTCTCTGGTTCTAATTTGCTTATATTTTCAAATGGCCTAAATATACATTCTCATAGAAAAATTAGAGGAAAAAAACAAAAAATATTAATAAATGTATTAGGAATAAACACTAGTAGTGCCTTTCCTTAGTTTTCCATTCACCATAAATTTTATTGTGGTGTTTTCTGAGGCTCACAAGGTTCCTTTTCTAACTTAAATGTTGAAATATATTGAACTGCGTATTTTCTTCCTTGCAAGTTTCAAAGGAGAGGCTGGGGATCCAGGGTAGAAAGGCAGCATGAGGAATTCCTCAAGGAAAATGAGACAGATTTTTCCAACGTGAGGTTCTGTGCAGTGAGATTGTCCAGTCCATTTCAAAACAGATCCACAAGATGCTGGTAGGCAGGTCCCCGCCTCCTTCATGTATGTCTCCTTATAGTTTCAGCACATTATTAGTAGGTAACAACCACTGAACCAAATAGGGGAGCTGTTTTTTCTGAAATCCAAAATTTTAAACTTTGGTTAGTGTTGATGATTGAAGGTAAACTGGGAAAGTCACTGCTGACAATCCTGCCAATAGCTCTGATTTCATCTCCTGGGCAGAGGAGTATCACTTGGAGAGAAGGTGGTAAATGAAGCTCATATACAAGGGAGAGCAGCAAGAAACAGAAGAGAGCCACCCTGCCACTTGAAAACCTCTCCCTTCATCCCCCATCTCCTTGCCCCCTCAAGGCCTTTCTGTCAACAGAAATAAAGGCTATTGGTATCCTAAGGCCACATTGAGGTGACAGGTCCTCTTCAATCTCTTAAGATTTCCCTGAGGAAGAATGATGCCTATAAACTCATTCCAAAATCTTCCTTAAATTCTCAGACTCCATGGCTTCTTTGTGACATAAATAAGTTAAGTGAGATACAAGACTTTATTGGGTAACCCTGGTCATGCACAGTTTTCTCTCTCAGAGAGCAACAGTCTGGCTGCCCAGTGCCTGTGGGAGGTTCTGAGGGTTGCTTAACACCTGCTTTCAACTTGGCTTCTGAAGTTAGTCTGACAATAGAGATAATTCCTTTCCATGATTAAAATCTTCTACCCTCTAAAATTAGTCCCAAGAAATTAGAATGCCTGTAATTGTAGGAGGCCACATAATCCTGGCCATTTGAAGTGGAGTCATTTACAGAAATCACCAAGGCAAGCTACTTGGTAGGTATTTTCTCACTAGACTTGTCCTATAACTTGAGTCCTCCAAAGGCTCATCACATCTCACTGGTTCTCAGCCTCCCAATTATTAAATCCATCCCAACTGAGATAACAGAATTGTCAGCAAAGAGAAGCTGTGACATGTTGGTCTTTATTCACACAAAGGGAGGTGGACTAATGTGTGTGTGTGTGTGTGTGTGTGTGTATGTGTGTGTGTTTAATTAGGGAACAGTTCTAACAGTTCAAGATTCAACAGTCCTTTGAAAAGTTTTTTTGTCATTATTTTTTAAATCACAAAGAGAAAAATCAGAATCATATTTTGTCTTTTCACATGATCTGTGCTTTAAAACTAATAAGAGCATGTAAAGCAACATACATGCATGTGATGTACTCCAGTAAAAGAATCTGACAACAAAGCCCTGGCTGGTAGCACAGTGGATAAGGTGCCGGCCTGCGAACCCAAAGGTCGCAGGTTCTATTCCACAGCCAGGGCACATTACCAGGTTGCAAACCAGGTCTCCAGCCAGATCTGTGGCTGGAGGCAGGTGAAATGCAACCATACATTGATGTCTCTCTCCCTCACTGCCTCTCTCCCTTCCCCTCTTTCTAAAGATAATGAAATAAAATCTTTAAAAAAAAAAAGAATCTGACAACATAGCCATTGATTCATCAGCTCAGTAAATGTCTCTATATTTTTCTTATATGTGTTTTTCTTGAATGCACTACAATTTTCTTGGGAAGCAGTTTATTTTTCTTTTGTGTATCTTCTCTGATTAACAAATAAAAATAAAATGAGAAGGAGGGCTCTGAGAAAGGCTAGGAACAGAAAAGGAGTAGATGACTAAACTTGGAAACTAGGTTACCCACTATTAGACCCAGAGAGCTATGCACTTTTTTACTCTATCATACCCATAGAGCCGAGGCTGGAAAAGAGGAACTAGATAGCTGTGTTTCAACTTCAACTGCTTTCCACTGCTCTGAGTTGTTGACTTCTACTCCCCTTTCTTTTTGTTTTCACTCTCACTGATTTTCATGTCTTTCCTCTGTAAAATTGAGGTTCTAAGGCAGTGGCCACAGGCCTGAAAAACTTGAGCGGAGTTGCCCTACCAGATCCAGGGGGCCTCCTATCATGTCCTACCTTGTATCAGACATTTTGGCTACTCTAAATACTCTCTGTTTCTTAAGT
Organism: Noctilio leporinus; assembly: GCA_004026585.1. NCBI lineage: Eukaryota > Metazoa > Chordata > Mammalia > Chiroptera > Noctilionidae > Noctilio > Noctilio leporinus. The sequence continues at coordinate 42,284 of PVIW01009251.1, forward strand.
TCATTCACGCATTCCTCTACCTGACAGATATTTATGAAACCTTTACTGAAAAAAGCATTTTGCTAAAGATAGTGATACTGCAGTGGACAAAGGTAGACAGAACTTTCCTCTTGTGGAGAGCTGATAGTCTATGAAAGGATGCAGACAGTGATCAAACTTCACCAATATATATAAAATCAGAAAGTGTTCCTGGTAGTAATGAGAATTATAAGATGCCATGAAAACCATATAATCAGGCTCTTTTCCCTGATTGCAAGGGACAGGGGAGCTCCATGAGAAGGGGAGTATCAGCTAAAGTGTCCAGGACATGTGGACAGCTGGGAGAGGTAGAGAGAGCCAATCCTCACAGGTGGAAGGGAGAGCTCTGACCTCACAGGAACACCCTATCCATTCACCTGCACCTGGTGAAGTCTGCTCCTCCTCTAAGCATTATTCAAGTGACCACCCTAAGGAATCCTGCCTATGTCCCTCCAACCTAAATCAGTCACTCCCTCCTTCCTTTGTTTCAGTTAATCCATCCCTAATCAAGCACATGCTAAGCACCACTACATGTCAGACACTACATGGGCACCAAGTTACAATGACTGGGGCAAAATCCTCTCTCCTGCTTTAAAACATAGGTTTTCTTATGATCTAGGAATGGTAAAGCCAACAGATCATGAGATTTTTCATAAAAAAGACAATCATTACTCCTGGTTCCCAGGAGGAGGAGCCATTCCATGAAGGCCACATCAGAAGGACCAGGGTCATCAGGGGATTGAAGACAGGGATGGAGGGCGGAGGGTGGCCAAGCAGCTTCATTGCCATTTCTGTGGGTGAAGTGGATGAGTAGGCTTAAGACTGTCTGGTGTGAATGACTTCAGTGGATTCTGGGTCACAGGGCTCTCATGAGTTATTTGACCTGCCCCTCGGAAGGGGTGGTGACCCAGAGTGTGGGAGTCCAGTAAAGGAGGTGCTGGAGTATGGGCTTTTACTGATTAGGTTGTATATAAATGGTGTGCTCACAGGACACTCTGTCCTGCCTCTGGGAGCCAGCTCACTTTAGGGGGTACAGTTATTATAGGATTTGCAAGGCATGGATGTCAAAGCATCAAAAAAAAATGTGCTAAACGCATCACCCTCAAGGTTTAGCTATTTACCTAGGGGCATGAACAAGAGATAAAAAATACAAAATGTAATGCTGAACACTCTGAAGGCACCCCTCAGGCTTTGGAGGAAGGTCTAACTTGAGTTCTAGAAGATGAAGAGGGGTCAGTAAGAAGGAGAAGCAGCAAGGGTGGAAGTACAGAAGGAAAAAATCAAGGAAATGAAATGCACTCACACTATCTGGAAACCCTAAAGTGTGAGAAAAACATCCATAAGGTGTAAGATTAAAGGTCGATGAACTCCAGTTGTGAAGGGTAGGGTTTGCTGCAGAAGTAGACTTGACCCTGAAGGCAGGAGGAAGCAGCGAAGGATTGTAAGCAGTGAGTGATGTGTCAGATTTGCATTTTGGAAGGAGGTTGAAAATAGTGTAAAAAAACCTATAGAACTTGAAGCTGTATCAACAGTGAAGAGTGAGGTGGTGGTGGTAGACATGGACAGGAAGAATGGTCAGGTGCCAGCAATGTGAATGAAGGATCAGAACAAAGCTATGAAAGATGAACATGGGACGGCAAGACATGGGGTTGGGTCAAGGATACCCAGGGTCATTTGATACAGCTGGACAAAGCACTCAAATACAATTACAACGGTCAAGGAAACCATATTGGGTAGACCACATACAAATATTTAAATCATATTCTGGAATATGAGCCTCACCTATATAGGGATTATATTACTTTGTGCAGTTTACAAAATAATTTCAAGCATCTAAGTCACTGGGCTAATGTTAACCTCAGAACATCACTATAAGGACTAGGTGAGATAATGGCTGTGAAAATGCTTTGCAAACTACTGTGTGTTTTCTAAACTTATTACTGCTAATTATTGCTGTTGTGTAGCCTAGGCCTCTGTCCACGCAGATAAAGGGGGTCCATGACCCCCAATTTCATGCTTTAATAGCAGCCACTGCCTGTGCATGGTGTGCAAAGGAACTGGCAGGGTTTGTAGCCATTGGCATCTGTTTTCCCCATTTTCTTTTTTAGCAAGAGCTCTGACCTTACTCTGGACAGCATTGTAACCCACAATGGGTCATACTCCAGGATCCCAGGAAGCTAGCTGCAAATTCTAGCAGTTGATACATAAGTGAAAGTGGGTGGAACTTCTAGAAATGTTCCTTAATAAGAGAAGATATGGTATTCTTTATGCCTCCATTCAACTCTCCTGATTGAAACTCAGATGAAATGGCTGGTATGTTTGCATCCATTTTCAACTGTGAGGAGCAGAATTTTATCAACGTGAAGAGACTTGGAAAAATCCTGAGTTCTCCATGGCTACTGTGGTACCTCACAGTCTTAAACTCTCTTTCTCTGGGTCAATTTACATGAAGACACAAATTTTTTTTATCCTGTTTTACCTGCTATTATTCAGGTATTGGTAATTCATAGCCACGCCCAATTTGAAGTCATATCAGATATTTATCTCTGAATACAAAGAGCTATGAAAACAAAAAGTGGGTTATATAATCATAAATAATGTCACAGAAGCCCTGACTGGTGGCACAGTGGATAAGGCACCTGCCTGCAACCCAAAAGTTGCTGGTTCAATTCCCCAGCTAGGGCAATAAGTAGGCTGCAAGCCAGGTCTCCAGCCAGGTCCATAGGTGGAGGGAGGTGAAAGGCAACCACACATTGATGTGTCTGTCTCCCTCTCTGTCTCTCTCCCTACCCCTCTCTCTAAAAATAATAAATAAAATCTTTTAAAAAATAATGTCACAGTAATATCAGTAAGCTTAAAAAAGGAAAGCATGGGGAAAATAACAACTCCAACTTTAAAAAAGGACTCATTTCATTTGCTTTGTCAGCATCAGCTAAGAGAAGTAAATATTTTGAAACTTTCCTCATAAAAGTAATGGTAAAACTATCTTACTTTTATAGTAAAAAAATTAATATCCATTTCTCTTTTTAAACCTATTTTTACTGTAAGCCTGGTTGTAGTAAAAGCTTTAGTCCCATTTCTTTTCAAAGTGTTTCAGAGCAAACATGCTTTAAAAATTCATGAAGAAGCAGGAAAAGAATGACATTGCCTTGGGTCCACTTGAAAAAAATTATTTTCTTTCCACACAAAATTCTTTTTGGATTAAGGCAAAGGATGGAAAAATTCTGTGAAGAATTTTATAAGACAATAGCTGAAAAAAAAAAAAAAACATTATAAATAAATTGTAAAGGGCACATCAAATTGTAGGCAGGAAAACTGTAATAAAACTAGTTTAGTTTTTTTTTTTAAAGCAAGGAATCACCTGAAACCTTTAAAGAAAACTTTAAGGTAGCAAATTAGATGTTGCCACTTTCTTAAAAGAAGAAATGGGCCAAGATGGAGGTGTAGACAAACATGCTTTGCCTCTTTGAATAACCATAAGGAATACCAATCTCAAGACAAAAAACAACTGAAACTGCCAGAAAATTGAACTGTTTGGAAGTCTGACAACCAAGGATTTAAAGAAGAAATATTCATCCAGATGGGTAGGAGGAGGCAGAGATAGGAAGCTGGGCAGAGAGGATGTGGTGTGGCAGCTGCAAGGCAGTGGCTGCAGGTGGAAGAGGTGGTCCTACATTCACATGTAGTGGATAAAAGCTGGAAGGAACAACTGAGGAGTGACCCCAGCCCCAGACCAGAGCACCCAACCCAGGTTTCAGTGCCAGGAAAATAAAGCCTCATAGCTTCTGGCTGTGAAAACCAGTGGGGGTTGGGATGACTGAAAAAATAGCTAGTCTTTCAAAAGAGTCTATTAAGAAGGCCCCATGGTACTAAGACATACATACATTCCCACTCTGGGAATCACCATCAGGGTAGCAGCTAAAGGGGACCAGTCCCATGCAGGAAGTGGGTGAAGTGACTGGAAAAGAGGCAAGTCTCAGGCAAGCCTCCATAAGTCAGACAGCAACAGCATTGTACCCTCTATGACACCTTCTGATATATAGTACCACAAAGTGGTAAAACAGGTCACCCCACACTGAAGAATACCTAAGGCTCTGCCTCTTACAACATAATAGGTGCACTCAGACAGGGAGTCAAAGGAGCTCTACCTAATACACAGAAACAAACATGGGGAGGCTGACAAATTGAGGAGACAAAGAAATATGATCCAAATGAAAGAACAGGCCAGAACTCCAGAAAAAGAACTAAGCAACAAGAAGATATCCAACCTATCAGATGCAAAGTTAAAAATACTGGTGATAAGAATGCTCAGAGAGCTCAATGAGTGCTGCAAATGCAAAAGGGAAGACATAAAGGCTACACTAAGTGAACTAAAGAAAACATGGAACCAACAGTGAAGGGAAGGAACTTGGGGCTCAAATCAATTATTTGAAACACAGGGAAGAAATAAACAGTCAACCAATACAGAAAGAAGATACAAGAATTTAAAACAACAAGGAATGAATTAGACTCTGGAACATCTCCAAAAGTGCCAACATTCAAATCATAGCGATACCCAAAAGACAAGAGGGTAAAAAGTTGAAAAATTATTTTAAAAAATAATGGAAGAAAACTTCCCTAATTTGGTGAAGGAAATACACATACAAGTCCAGGGAGCACAAAGTACCAAACAAACTGGACCCAAAGAGGACCACACCAAGATATAAATAAAATGCCAAAGATTAAACATAAAGAGAGAATACTAAAAGCAGCAAGAGAAAAGAAGAGAGTTACCTACAAAGGAGTTCCCATTAGCTGATTTCTCAACAGAAACTCAGCAGGCAAGAAGGGACTGGCAAGAAATATTCAAAATGATGAAAGGCAAGGACTTATAACCAAGAATATTTTATCCAGCAAAGATCTAATTTAGAATGGAAGGGCAGATAAAGTGCTTCCCAGATAAGATAAAGCTAATGGAGTTCATCATCACTAAGCCCTTAATTATAGGAAATATTAAAGGGAGTTATTTAAGAGAAAGAAGAAAGTCAAAACTATGGATATTAAAATGACAACAAACTCACAATTATCTATAACTGACTCTAAAAAACAAAAACAAAAGCAGACTAAGTAGAAAACTATAAGAGGAAGAGAATAATAGATATTGAGGGTTATCAGTGGGGAGGGAGAAGAGGGAGAATGGGGAAAAGGTGCAGCAATTAAGAAGCATAATTGGGGAATTCCAGCCACAATGAGGCTTAGGTAGACTTGCTTTGCCACCCTCCACAACAATAAGAAGAAATACAACTTCCTCAGAAATTGAACTGCATGAAAATCCAACAGAAAAAGATATAAAGAACTCAACGGGCAAAAACTAAAAGCTTTCCCCTTAAGGTCAGGAACAAGAGAAGGCTGTCCACTTTCTCCACTTCTGTTCTGTAGAAGTGTTTTTGGAAGGTCTAGACATAACTATCAGAGAAGAAAAAGGAATCAAAAGTATCCAAATTCAAAGGAGGAAGTCAAACTGTAATTATTTGTAGATGACATGATAGTGTACATATAAAATCCAATAGGCTTCACCAAAAACTTACTTGACCTAATAAGCAAATTTAGCAAAATAGCTGGATATAAAGTCAATATCCAGAAATCAAAAGCATTTTTGTATACTAATAATGAAACATCAGAAATAGAAGTGAGAAAACAAATCCCATTTACCATAGCAACAAAAAACAAAGTACTTAGGAATCAACTTAACCAAAGAGGTAAAAGATCTGTACTCAGAAAGCTACAGAACATTAAAGAGAGAAATGAAGGAAGACACAAATAAATGGAAGCACACATCATGTTCATGGATGGGAAGAATTAACATCATTAAAATATCCATGCTACCCAAAGCAATCTATAGATTCAATGCAATGACAATTAAAATACCAATGATATACTTCATAGAAATAGGAAAAAATACTTCAAAATTTTATGTGGAGCCAAAAACACCCACAAATAGCCACAGCAATCTTGAGAAAGAAGAACAAGGTAGGAGGAATCACAATACTGGATATCAAACTATACTATAAGGCTACTATAATTAAAATATCCTGATACTGGCATAAGAATAGACATATAGATCAATGGAACAGAATGGAGAGCCCAGAAATAAACTCAGGACTCTATGGTCAATTAATATTTGACAAAGGGGGAAAGAACATAAAATGAAGTAAAATCAGTCTCTTCAACAAATGGTGTTGGGAGAACTGACAGGCACTTGCAAAAAAACAAAACTAGACCACCAACTTACACCATACACCAGAATAAACTTAAGATGGATAAAGGACTTAAACATAAGCAGTGCCATCATAAAGTTTCTGGAGAAAAATATAGGCAGTAAAATTTTAGATATCCCCTGCAGGAATATGTTTATTGATACTTCTGCAAAGGCAAAGGAAATGAAAGAACAAAGAAACAAATAGGACTATATCAAATTGAAAAATTTCTGTTCAACTAAAAAAAAACACCAGCAAAATTGAAAGGGAGCCCACCGTATGGGAAAACATATTTGCCAATGATACCTCAGACGAGGGTTTGATCTCCAACATATATAAAGAACTAATGTGACTCAACACCAGGGAGACAGACAGCCCAATTAAAAAATTGGCAAAGGAAGGTCGCAGGTTTGATTCCCCAGCCAGGGCACATAACAAGGTTGCAAACCAGGTCTCCAGTTAGATCTGTGGCTGGAGTCAGGTGAAAGGCAACCATACATTGATGTCTTTCTCCCTCTCTGCCTCTCTCCTTTCCCCTCTTTCTAGAAATAATTAAATAAAATCCTAAAAAAAAAAAAAAAAAATGGGCAAAGGACCTGAACAGACAACTCATTGAGGGAGAGGTATAAAGGGCCCAAAGACATAAGAAAGAAGGCTCAACATCAATAGCCAGCAGAGAGATGCAAATTAAAACCACCATAAGATACTACCTAACATCTGTCACAATGGCAATCATCAACAAATTAACAAACAACTAGTTTTGGTGAGGATGTGGGCAAAAGGAAACCCAGGTGCACTGTTGGTAGGAATGCAGGCTGGTACAGCCACTATGGAAACAGTATGGAGTTTCCTTAAAAAACGAAAAATGGAACTGCCTTTTGATTCAGCAATTCCACTACTAGGACTATACCTGAAGAACCCTGAAACACCAATTCATAAGAACCTATGTACCCCTATGTTCATAGCAGCACTATTTCCAATAGTCAAGTGCTGGAAGCAGCCTAAGTGCCCATCAGTGGATGATTGGACCAAAAAACTTTGGTACATTTACACAATGGAATTCTATATAGCAGAAAGAAAGAAGGAACTCGTACCCTTTGCAACAACCTGGATGGAACTGGAGAGTATTATGCTTAGTGAAATAAGCCAGTCAGTGAAGGAAAAATACCACATGATCTCACCTATTTCAGGACAATAATGAACAAAACAAACAAATAAGCAAACCAGAACCAGAACATGAATACAATGAATAGATCTTCAGTGGTCAGGGGGGCGGGTGGGAGGAGGAGGAGACAAAGAAGGGGAGCAGTTTAGTCAAGGAACTAGCATGGAAGAACCATGGATATGGACAACAAGTGAGATTGATTCTGGACAGGAGTGGGTGGGTGGGGAAGGGGACAGAGGGAAGGAAAAAGGAAATGGATATAATAATTTTTAAAAAACAATAATATTAAATAAAAAAAAAAAGTATGGCCCAAAAGTGGGAGCCCCTCCTCGATATTTCACTGTTTGCTCCTGCACTTCAAATGACATAAGATCCCCTTATTTCATGCCTCACAAGATGCCACACAGGCAAAATGCCTTCTCAGTACACTGATTTTGGTAATTTGGGTCCAAGACATGGAACTACACTCGTATTTCATTTTCAGCTTTATATTTATTTACTAGTATATTTAATTGAATTTAGGAGCTCTTTTTGTAGTAATATCATTAACTTGTTTTTAGTATGTAGCAAGTATTTCTTAGATTTTGTCTTTCTGGACTAAAATGACCATGTTTTCTGCACCCTTACAAACAATCACAAACAATGTCAGAAGTGACTCTTAAAGTTACAGCCTCCCTAGCAATGTGGAAGCACAACATCAGCTTTCAGAGGCCCCAGAAGGACCAGACCTGGGAGTAAAGGATAAAGGTTGCAGAACTAATCTCAAAGCCAGCCACCTGCAAAATTAAGTTTTAAAAATAACCACCTTTTAGAGAGAGAAATAGGCATCCTTTCTCCAGGAAAGTGGCAGGACAGCGCTTCTTTCTGACCTTCTTTGAATTTCATTCAAAGCAGACATAGCCACATGCTTTAAAGAGATTGCTCAGATCACTCAATGTAGCTGAATAGGCACATTTCTCATTATTGTGTCCTCCTTAACCAGCATTTCGTTCATCCAGTGATAGCATATAATTTTTCACTTTTATATAGAATGGGACTCCAGAGAACTGGCCATTGTTCTGCTGTGTCATGTGGTCCCCCATTGTTTCTCTTTCCATGTTCATGCTAAAATTTGGTCTCAGCAATTGTGCAGGTAAAGGGCCCCAGGAGGAGAGAACAGGTGAAGGAGAGAGAATGCTGGACAAGCAGCTACCCCTTTATCTCTAACAGAGGAACAGGCCAGGTATGCATGGGTGGGCTCTTAGGGGTGAGTTTAAATACCTTATTATTTCAGCTTGTTCACTGAAGATATTCAAAGGCTGAGATCAGCTTTTCTCATCCTTCCCCTGCTAAGTCTCTCCAGACTCATAAAGCACAACAGGCACCCTGGAGCCTGGTACCACAGGGGTGACTCTGGACATGCTGAAGCCCTCTTCCACGTGAACACTGACATTCAAAGACAGCCATCTTCATGCTGCAGGTCAAACATTGTGCTGTTTCACAGCACTGTGACTTTTCTGTTCAGCCAACATATTTATCATCCAGTGCTGAGGACAGTCTCAAGTGGAACCAGGTAGCTGAATTTTACCACCCTGAGTCAAAATAGCATGGACTGCCATGAAATAACATGCATGTACTCATATCTCCCAAGATATAAAGGGAGACAAGTACAGCTGAAATTTTTCTGATTCTGACCTGTAAGCAGTATCAGAACTGAAGGATGGCACTGGACCTCTCAGTTCTTCTGAAATCATGAGCCTAACACAGTTCTTCCACTGTAGGACAAAGGTCTCGTTCACATTAAAATGAGGCATTGTGGTGTCTCTTGGCCAAGCAGCAACTCTGATATCACCAAATTTGCACTTTGTGTAAACTCTGCCCCTGAATAACACCGGAACCTTTACTTTGTTAATCCAATCTTTATTTTTTGTATGTAAAATGAGAGAAATCCACTTTTCATGAGATCATATAGAGACTAAAAGAAGCAAATTATGAAAGCCATCTAAATATTGCCTATGAAATAACAAGTTTAATTATATTGTTAATAAATTCAAGATAAGCCCTGGCAGGTGGCACAGTGGATAAGGCACTGGCCTGTGAACCTAAAGGTCACTGGTTCGATTTCCAGTCAGGGCACATAATCAGGTTGCAGGCTGGGTCTCGAGCCAGTTTCTGTAGCTGGAGGCAGGTGAAAGGCAACCATATATTGATGTCTCTCTCACTCTTTGCCTTTCTCCCTTCCCACTCTCTAGAAATAATAAATAAAATCTTTTAAAATAAATAAATAAATTCAAGATAAAGCTTAGAAACCTTAAGGACATAATATATTTTACAAGGGTGAAATTTTCTTCAAGGTTTCCATACATTGTAAATAAAATTCATTCATTCATTCATTCATTTCCTTAGCAAGTATTTATTTAGCTGCAGCTGTATGGAAAGCACTTTCTGGGTACTGGAGAATTTTAAGTGGCGTGCTGGTAAATTTAACAACTGGGGTAGCTGGCAGGGGTGGGAGAAAGCCTGACCTGCAGTGTTTGCTAAGTGCTGTGGTGTCAACACTTCCACTATAGATAATGCAAACAACCAATGGCATGGAGAGTTAGGAACAGATACCCACAATCAGCTCTGGCCCCAACATAGCACAAGGTTTATTAACAAATGAACCATGGCACACAGCTCTGCCCTCATGGAGCTTCCTTTCTGACATCACCTTGCAGAAAAAGTATGAGGGCCCTCCCTCACCAAATTTCTCCATAAGGAAGTTTTCAAGGACAACATACAAAATTAAAAAGACTTAAAGTCATTTTTATCAGATCACATTGTTTTGTCTTTTTCTTTGTGAAGAATCAAATAATGCATAAGCTCCCATACAAACTTTACCTACACATGAAAGGATAAAGCTCATTTATAAACAACATCAGAAATCCAAACTAAAAAAATCCTCCAAACCTGTACATGGCTCTCTCCTTCTGCTCTGTTCTTGCTTAAAATAAAGGGAACTCCCACTTCATAGAAAGAACCTGGCCTGATCTCCTTCTTTAGGGAACATCAGAACTGTGAGATAAGCTGCCTGGACTCAGGTATATGGAAGCTGGAAGAAAATGAGGGAGCTTCATAGGCACTTCCTTTTCTTGGTGCCTTTGCATTAAGTTGCAATAGCATGACACAGGCAAATACTTATACAAGTAAAATGCACAACACAGGTCAAGTGCATAACAGAAAGCAATAATTAAATACACAAGGCAAGTACATGACAGAAGGCCAATGCATGACACAAGGCAATTGCATGACACAAGACAAATGCATAACAAGAGCAAATGCATGATTCAGGATGAACAAGTGACACAAGGCAAATGTGTGACTCTAAGCAAGTGATGTGACACAGTCAAATACATGAAATAAATAAAATGTGTGGCACAGGTCAAATGTATAACAAGGCAAATACATAACTAGGGCTAATACATGAAACAGGGCAAGTGCATGATGCAGTATAAATTCACAACACAGAACAAATGCATATCGCAATACACATGCATGACACAAGGCACAGACAACTTCCCTCAGAATAAACTTCCCTGTTTCAGGGAGTATAAGATGATGAAGTCCAGGGAACCCTCATACACTGTTGGTGGGAATGCAGGCTGGTGCAGCCACTGTGGAAAACAGTATGGGGTTTCCTTAAAAAACTAAAAATGGAACTGCCTTTTGATCCAGCAATTCCACTACTTGGACTATACCCAAAGAATCCTGAAACACCAATTCATAAGAACCTATGCACACCTATGTTCATAGCGGCACTATTTAC
>PVIW01009252.1:0-16253 GCA_004026585.1 Noctilio leporinus
GGGTGCTCAACTAAGGCAAGGAAGCAAAGCAGGTTAACCCAAGGAAAGAACAAAAATAAATAAATAAATAAAGAGCAAGCAAGAACAGACACTCAAAATGGGGAAAAAAAGAATCAGTCCATCACCAAAAGGAAAGGAAGAATCCCCAGAAAGAACACAAAATGAAACAGAGGCACCTGGAATATCAGATAAGGAATTCCAAAGACTGATGATACAGAAGCTCAGTGAGCTCAGTCACATCAAAGAAAACTGTAAACAACTCCAGGAGAACTACAAACAACTCCAGGGAAATTACAAAGAACTCCAGGGAAGTTACAAGGAACTTACTGAGAACTACAACAGCATGAAAAAGGACAGGAAAACTATCAATAAGTGCCAGGAGGAAATGAAGAATACAATTTCTGAATTGAAGAATACAGTAGAAGGAATCAACAGTGGGCTACAGGAAGCAGAGGTTCGGATCAGCGAGTTGGAGGATAATGTAGACAAACACTCCAAGACAGTACAAGAGAATAAAAAAAGGCTGAACAAGACTGAAGAGGGGTTAAGAGAGCTGCAGGACAACATGAAACATAACAACATCCGTATCATAGGGATACCAGAAGGAGAAGAGAAACAAGGAATGGAAAACCTGTTCAAAAAAGTCATGATAGAAAATTTCCCTAACATGATGAGTGAAAACGTTAATCCAGTTCATGAAGCACAGAGGGTCCCAATGAGGATCAACCCAAACAGACCAACACCAAGGCACATTATTATTAAAATGGCTCATTTCAAAGACAAAGAGAGAATCCTAAAAGCATCAAGAGAGAAAAGACAAATAACATACAAAGGGGCACCAATAAGGCTACCAAATGATTATTCAACAGAAACAATTCAAGCCAGAAGGGAATGGCAAAAAGTATTTCAAGTCATGGTAAACAAAGGCCTGCAACCAAGAATACCCTACCCAGCAAGGCTCTCATTCAAGATAGAAGGAGAAATAAGGAGCTTCCCAGACAAAAAAAGACTAAAAGAATACATCTCTACCAAACCAGCATTGCAAGCAATGCTAAAGGGTCTGCTATAAAAATAAGTAAACAAATCAAATGAAGAAACAGAGAAAGCCAAAGAGGAATACAGACACAAAGGGAGAAAATGGCAATGAATAAGTATCAATCAATAATAACCTTAAATGTAAATGGATTAAATGCAACAATCAAAAGACATAGGGTAGCCGAATGGTTAAGACAACATGACCCACATATATGCTGTCTTCAAGAGACCCACCTCAGAACAAAAGATCGACACAGATTGAGATTGAAGGGATGGAAAACTATATATCAAGCAAATGGACATGAAGAAAAAGAGGCAGACTCAGAAAATGGACCACTGCTAATCTCAAACACCTGAGTTACAACATGATCTACATGAACTACTAATCCCTAACATAATCCTTTTCAAAAGTTACTTCCAAGCTTCACAATTAGTGCATTTTAAGTGAGTACTGTTTATACCATAGTGTATCCTAACTCACATATTATTACTCTTCCCTTATCTCAATCCACCTAACTACCCATGACCCTCCTCCTACTATTGTTTTAAAGTCTTCTCACTGTCCTGCTACAACTCATTCCCAGTTTTCAATCTAAGTATTCCTCCCCTCCCCAGGCACTGAAATGCTATTTTTTTTTTTTTTTTTTTTTTTTTTTTGTGGGTGTGCTACTAGGGACCACACATTCTTTTTTTCTGCTAAAAGCACAAGGGTTTTGGCTCCACGTGAACCAATCAGTGCCCATTGAGGGTGGACAGAGAGGTAGATGCAGCAACTATATATATATATATATATATATATATATATATCCTTACACTGTTCACTCCCACTTGAGACATTCTGATTTTCCTCCTCCTTATAAGAGATAAAGTGGCTCTCTCTCTCATATTCTCACTATCTATGCTACTCCTTTGCACCATTCAAAATTTTCTATACGTTAGTCAATTTAATAATTTTCCCCTCGTATAATAGTCTTATCATATCTATATCCCTATCAAGACTGGCTCAGTTGCAGTTGAGGGTGTGGTTAAAAGTGTGGGTTACCTTGGAGGGTATATAGCTAGGTTTATAGGAAGTTGAAAGGGGGATTAAAGGAGAAAGATATCTCTGAAGGTTATATTGCCTGGACTGGAGGTTCTGTTATAATAGCAGCTTAAAAACAGTGTATGAGATGGGATAGTAGTGTCTCTCAATCAGCCAAATGGAGAGAAAGGAGCAACACATACAACAAATCCAAAATACAACCAGACAACCCAAGTTACCGACATAAAGGCCACCCCAAGAGCAACAAGTTGAGGAAATCAAGGAGACTGCAACACTGAACTCCACAAATCTAACACAGAAGGGTGCTCCAAAAAAAAGCAAGGAATCAAAGAAGATTAATCCAAGACAAAATCAACAACAGATACCCAAAATGGGAAAGTAAAGCATCAGTCCATTACCAAAAGGAAAGGAGGAATCCCCAGAAAGATCAGTAAATGAAACAGAGGTAGGCCCTGGCTGGTGGCTCTGTGGATAGGTGCCAGCCTGTGAGCCCAAAGGTCACTGGTTCCATTCCCTAGCCAGGGCACATAACCAGGTTGCAAGACAGGTCTCCAGCCAGGTCTATAGCTGGAGGCAGGTGAAAGTCAAACATACATTGATGTTTCTCTCCCTCTCTGTTTCTCTCCCTTCCCTTCTCTCTGAAAATAATAAATAAAACCTAAAAAAAGAAAAGAAAAGAAACAGAGGCAAACAAACTATCAGATATGGAATTCAAAAGAACGATGATAGAGAAGCTCAATGAGCTCAGCCAGCTCAAAGAAAACTACAAACAACTCCAGGGGAACTACAAGAACTCCAGGGAAGCTACAAGGAATTTACTGAGAGCTACACCAGCATTAAAAAGAACATAGAAACTATCAGTAAGAGCCAGGAGGAAAGGAAGAATACAATTTCTGAATTGAAGAATACACTAGAAGAAATCAACAGTAAGCTAGAGGAAGCAGAGGATCGGATCAATAAGCTGGAGGACAACGTAGAAAAATATTCCAAGATAGTGCAAGAGAATGAAAAAAGGATGACAAGAATGAAGAGGTTTGAAGAGAGCTGCAGGGCAACCTGAAATGCAACAATATCCATGTCATAGGGATACCAGAAGGAGAAGAGAAACAAGGAATGGAAAACCTGTTCAAAAAAGTCATGATAGAAAATTTCCCTAACATGATGAGTGAAAACATTACTGAAATTCAGGAAGCACAGAGGGTCCCAATAAAGATGAATCCAAACAGACCCACTTCAAGACACATTATAATTAAAATAGCAAATTTCAAACACAAAAAGAAAATCCTAAAAGCATCAAGAGAGAAACAGCAAATAACATATAAGGGGACTCCAATAAAGTTACCAAATGATTATTCAACAGAAACAATTCAAGCCAGAAGGGAAAGGCAAAAAGTATTTCAAGTAATGGGAAACAAAGGCCTGCAACCAAGCAAGGCTCTCATTCAAGATAGAAGGAGAAATAAGGAGTTTCCCAGACAAAAGAAGACTAAAAGAATACATTTCTACCAAACCAGCACTGCAAGAAATGCTAAAGGGTCTGTTTTAAGAAGATGAAGAAACAGAGAGAGACAGAGGAACACAGGTACAAAGTGGGAAAATGGCAATCAATGAGTATCAATCAATAATAATCTTAAATGTAAATGGATTAAATGCACCAATCAAAAGACATAGGGTAGCTGAATGGATAAGAAAACATGACCCACATATATGCTCTCTTCAAGAAACCCAACTCAGAACAAAAGATCGACACAGATTGAAAGTGAAGGGATAGAAAAATATATATCAAGCAAATGGACATGAAAAAAAGGCTGGAGTAGCAATACTTATTTCAGACAAAATAGATTTAATGATGAAGCCTATTAAAAGAGACATAGAGGGACATTTCATAATACTTAAGGGAACAATCCATCAAGAAGAAATAACTCTGGTAAACAAATACACACCCAATGTAGGAGCTCTGAAATATATAAGGAAACTCTTGGAGGACTGCAAGAAGGATATGGAGAGCAACACAGTAATTGTAGTGGATTTTAATACCCCACTATCAACAATGGACAGATCTTCCAAACAAAAAATCACGAAGGATGTCATGGAATTGAACAACACTCTAAAGGAAATGGACCTGACTCATATGTACAAAATATTTCACCCCAAAGAAGTAAAATACACATTCTTTTGAAATGCACATGGTAGGTCACAAGACAAGCCTCCTTAAATACAGGAAAATTGACATCATATCAAGCATCTTCTCAGATCACAATGGCTTGAAACTAGAAACCAATCCCAAGGGAAAAAACCAAAAATACTCTAACTCATGGAGACTGAATCACATACTTTTAAGTAAGTATTGGGTACACAATGAGATCAAAGATGAAATAAAAAAAAGTTTTGGGAAACAAATGACAATGAATACACAACAGTCCGATACCTATGGAATACATCAAAGGCAGTGCTCAGAGGGAAATTTGTAGCAATGCAGGCCTACCTAAAAAAGGTCAGAAAATGCTTACACAAACAACCTAACCATAAAGTGAGAACTAGAGGAGCCGCAACAAACAAAGCCCAGAGCAAGTAGAAGGAAGGAAATCATCAAGATCAAAGCAGAATTAAATAACTTAGACACTAAAACTACAATTCAAAGAATCAACAAGTCCAGGAGCTGGTTCTTTCAAAAAATAAACAAAATTGACAAGCCTTTAACAAGACTCATCAAGAAAAAGAGAGAGAGAGGAACCAAATCAACAGAATCAGAACTGACAGAGGAGAAATCACAACTGATACTTCAGAAATACAAAAAATTGTAAGAAATCACTACAAACAACTATATGACAAGAAATATGACAACCTGGGTGAAATGGACACATTTCTGGAAATGTAATCTACCAAAACTGAATCCAGAAGAAGCAAAAATCCTCAATAGACCAATAACAAATAGTGCAATTGAAGAAGTAATCAAAAATCTCCCAAAGCATAAGAGCCTCAGACCTGATGGCTACACAGGTGAATTCTACCAAACATTTAGAGAAGAACTAACTCCTATCCTTCTCAACCTATTCCAAAATTTCCAAGAAGAGGGAAGACTCCCAAACTCTTTCTATGAGGCCAATATTATTCTAATCCCAAAACCAGGTCAAGACACAACTAAGAAAGAAAATTATAGGCCAATATCTATGATGAACATAGATGCTAAGATTCGAAACAAAATATTGGCCAACCAGATTCAGCAGTACATTACAAAGATCATACATCACAATCAAGTGGGTTTCATCCCAGGAATACAAGGATGGAACAACATTCGCAAATCAGTAAATGTAATACACCACATCAACAAAATGAAAGACAAAAACCATATGATCATATTAACAGATGCTGAAAAAACATTTGATAAAGTACAGCAACCACTTATGATAAAAACCCTCAGCAAAATGGGAATAGAGGGAGCATACCTCAGCATCATAAAGGCCATATATGAGAAACCTGAAGCCAACATCATACTCAATGGGCAAAACCTAAAAGCTTTACCCCCAAGACCGGAAACAAGACAAGGCTGCCCACTTTCTCCACTTCTGTTCAACATCGTTTTGTAAATTCCAGCCATAGTTATCAGTCAAGAAAAAGGAATCAAAGGTATCCAAATTGGAAAGTAGGAAGTCAAACTTTCATTATTTGCAGATGACATGATAGTGTACATATAAAACCCAATAGGCTCCACCAAAAACTTACTCAACCTAAGCAAATTTTGCAAAATAGCTGGATATAAAGCCAATATCCAAAAATCAAAAGCATTTTTGTATACCGATAATGAAACACCAGAGATAGAAGCTAGAAAAGAAATTTCTTTTACCATTGCAACAAGAAAAATAAAGTACTTAGCAAACTACTTAACCAAGGAGATAAAACCTGTACTCAGAAAACTATAAAAATTGAAGAAAGAAATTAAGGAAGATACAAATAAATGGAAGCATATACCATGTTCATGGATGGAAAGAATTAACATCATTAAAATGTCCATACTACCGGGAGAACCAAAATAGCGGAGGAGTAAGTGGAGCTACACCATTCTCCTCCCAACGCTAAACTGGAATTACAACTTAATTGGGGAGAAATCATCCAGAATAACCAACAGCTCACAAACTGAAGAGAAGTTTTATTACCAAGGACAGAACGGAAGAGCCGATTCATCATAATGTGACTGGTAGGAAGTGTGGAGAAATGAGAGGCTGGCAGCGCTCCCACGGGAAGCAGCTGAAGGGACGAAGAAACATCTCAGCAGCTGGGGGTTCGACCTGAGATGGGTGGGATGTAAACTCCTACATGGCCCTCCCAGCCTACAGCAACACAGCTGAGAGTAAAATAGCACCCAGCTGTGAAAAGCCAAAAGCTGCCAGGTTTAGACAGCTTGACAGAGAAACTGGGTTCTTAAAAGGACCACCCATGAAAATATAGTGGCACTCGCTTACCTTGAACTCCAGCAGAGAGAGGACGGAGTGGACCAGAGAAACTTAAGGAGTGTTTGGGTCAGTGGCTTTAGGGGGAGAGTTGAAGGAGCAGTCCATGAGTTCAGTGCTCACCCATCACCCATACAGCTACTCTTCTCCAAAGGGTGGGAGCCTGAGGGGAAGCCATAGCTCCAACCATAGGAATTAATATGCCCACCCAGCAGTGCCTAAACCTGGCCTAAGATCACAAGTTGATTGGATTAACACCTAAGGGAGACAAAGAGAGTGGTTCTCTGGTAGCCTCCAACTGGATGACTAGACCTGGACTGGGACACAAGCTGACGTCACCAAGCACAGAGCCAGAAGTAAAAAAGTTCATCTCTACACCACAGAAGGTCACACCGCTAAGACAGTAAGTCAAAGCAGACCAATCCAAGATGCAGAAACAAACAAAAGCCACCTAAAATAGGGAGTCAAAGAAATAAACCCTCAGCAAATGGAAAGGAGGAATCCCCAGAAAGAGTGCAAAATGAAATAGAGGCAAGCACCCTATCAGACATGGAATTCAAAATAATGCTGATAAACAAGCTCAATGAGCTCTGCCATTTTAAAGAACACTACAAACAACTCCAGGAAAGCTACAAGGAACTTACTGAAAACTACACCAGCATTAAAAAGGATATAGAAACCATCAATAAGAGCCAGGAGGAAATGAAGAACACAATTTCTGAATTGAATAATACAGTAGAAGGAATCAAAAGCAGACTAGAGAAAGCAGAGAATCAGATCATTGAGCTGGAGATCAACGCAGACAAAAATTCCCAGGCAGTGCAACAAAATGAAAAAATACTGAAAAAGAATGAAGAGGTTTTAAAAGAGTTGCAGGACAACATGAAACATAAGAACATCTGTATCATAGGGATACCAGAAGGAGAAGAAGAGCAAGGGATAGAAAACCTGTTTGAAAAAGTAATAACAGAAAACTTCCGTGAAATGATGAGCGAAAGGGTCATTCAAGTTCAGGAAGCACAGAGGGTCCCTAGGAAGTTGAACCCAAACAGGCCCACTCCAAGACACATCATAATGAAAATGGCAAATTTCAAAGACAAGGAGAGAATCCTAAAAGCAGCAAGAGAGAAACAGCTAATTACATACAAGGGGGCTTCAATGAGGTTATCAGCTGATTTCTCAACAGAAACACAATAAACCAGAAGGGAAAGGGAAAAAAATATTTCAAGTAATGAAAAACAAAGGCCTGCAACCAAGAATACTCTACCCAGCAAGGCTCTCATTCAAAATGGAAGGTGAAATAAAGAGTTTCCCAGACAAAGGAAGGCTGAAAGAATACATCTCCACCAACCCAGCATTGCAAGAGATGTTGAAGGGTCTGGTTTAAGAAGATGAAGAAAGAGACAGACAGACAGAAACACAGTTACAAAGGGAAAAATAGATAAAGATTAAGTACCTATCAAAAATAACCTTAAAGGTAAATGGATTAAATGCACCCATCAAAAGAGAGGGGTTAAAAAAAAAAAAAAAAAAAAGACAGGGCAGCTGGATGGATAAGAACCAACTTTAACTTATGAATGCTTTAAAGTGATCTTGTTATAAATAGATTTTACTAAATAAGGTATAATTCTGTATATTACTTGTATGTGCATTGCTGTAGGTTCAGTTTTCTTAGAGTGGAATTATTTCACAATATAGGAAAATCATATTACTTGCAATAACTCAGAAAAATTGAATGCAGTTAAGGAAGAAGAAAAAAGTAAGAAAATGTGGATGTATCTTACATAGAAGACATGCTATCATTCTTATTCACTAATTACAAAATATGTGCTTGTTTGTAATTTCTTATTACAAAATATGTGCTTATTTGTGGGTGTGTAATATATAGATTTTGTTAGCAATTTACATTTTAAATATCAACAAACTGATCATGGGTGCGTTATGAAATCAGCAAATCTTACAGTTAGAAAAGATGTGGAGAATGAAGACCAATTTGGATGGAAGATGCAAACTATGAAACTATATGCTTTGTGCACATAGACAATGTGTATTCTCATGTTAGCATGTAAATTAGATAAGATTCCTTTCAAATAGATCATGGAAATATACATTTCCATTTATAAAGGTCCCAAATTGGGGATGGTTGGGGAAAAAGAATTAATGTGATAGTAAACTTTATTATTGAAATGTGAACATACCTAATCTCTACCCTCAACAGACTCTTAAATAGTTCAGGAGTTAGTTTAGGACCACATAGGAAGTCAACCACAAGTTCAAAAAATAGCTAGAATGCCATTCTACAAAATTATTTAAATCCTAGGGATTTTTATTTTTTACCTCAACTTAGCAGACATAATAATTTCTATTCTGGTGACTGGCTGAGCACTGCAAGTGCCATTATTTCTGAAAGCTTCAACTTGTAAAACACATGTAGAGGAAAAAGATAGGGTATTGAAAGAAGTAAGACTTGTGCACAGCCTAAATAAGTAAATAAATACATCTACTATTTAATATGGAAAACTCCAAAAAGAATAAGTTGTAGCTCCAGTCGCTTAAAATAAAGTTGAGTTGTATATTGGAGGGGGGTGGCTCTGACTCAAAAATCAAATTCATTTTTTAATATGGGTTTGGCACTGTCTCTAGGACAACTTTCCCAGAAGTATATTTAGCAATACACCATTTCTGTGATATATTTAACAAAAATAGCATTCCAGAGTAAAATAAGTGTTAAAGAAAAGAAAATCTGCTTAATTTTGCTACAATACATCTAAAATACCATCATTTAACATGTAATAATTATGTAACCTATTGGCATATTTTAAATTTTTAGTATTCACTCTTCAAATTCTAGCATGTACTTTAAATATGTGTAAAATATGTATGGGGGTAAATATATTTTTGCATGTGTTTGGTAATATTGTAATTCATATTACTTAAAAGAGTAATTCTTTAAACAAATGAATTAACATAGGCATTTTGAAATAATGAAAATAAAACTTTGTATTAATATGATTTGAGAAGCTAACAGAGGCAGTAATTAAATGGTGAATTGTCTGGATATATAAGAATAAATAAAAGTACACTTTGGTGGTTACAGAATAGACAGGGGCATGTTAAGAAGAATAAAGGAAATATAGAAACCAAAGAACTTATATGCATGACTCATGGACATAAACTAAGGGGGACATTGTTGGAGGAAATGACATACTGGGTGGAGCAGAGCAAAGGGGGGAAAATTGGAACAACTGTAATAGCAAAATAAATAAAATATATTAAAAAAATAAAAAATAAAATTTCTATATTACCCACATCAATCTATAGATTCAATGCAACCCCAATTAAAATACCAATGACAGACTTCACAGAAATAGAAAAAATACTTCAAAAATTTATATGGAGCCAAAAATGCCCACAAATACCCACAGCAATCCTGAGAAAGAAGAACAAGGTAGGAGGAATCATAATACTGGCCATCAAACTATACTACAAGACTACAGTAATCAAAACATTCTGGTACTGGCATAAGAATAGACATATAGATCAATGGAACAGAATAGAGAGCCCAGAAATAAACCTAGGATTCTACGGTCAATTAATATTCAACAAAGGGGGAAGGAACATCGAATGGAGTAAAAACAGTCTCTTCAACAAGTGGTGTTGGGAGAACTGGACAGCAACATATGCAAAAAAGATAAAACTAGACCACCAACTTACACCATACACCAGAATAAACTCAAGATGGATAAAGGATTTAAACATAAGTAGTGCCACCATAAACATCCTGGAGAAAAATATGGGCACTAAAATTTTAGATATCCTATGCAGAAATATGTTTACTGATACTTCAGCAAGGGCAAAGGAAATAAAAGCACAAATCAACAAATGGGACTATATCAAATTGAAAAGTTTATGTTCAGCTAAACACCAGCAAAATGAAAAGGGAACCAACTGTATGGGAAAACATATTTTCCAATGATACCTCAGACAAGGGTTTGATCTCCAAAATATAGAAAGAACTAATGGGACTCAACATCAGGGAGACAGACAGCCCAATTGAAAAATGGGCAAAGGACCTGAACAGACAACTCACTGAGGGAGACATACAAAGGGTCCAAATGTGTATGAAAGAATGTTAAATTATCACTAGCCATCAGAGAGATGCAAATTAAAACCACATTAAGATACCACCTCACCCCTGTCAGGATATCAATCATCAACAAATCAACAAACAACAAGTGTTGGAGAGGATGTGAGCCAAAGAAAACCCTGGTGCACTGTTGGTAGGAATGCAGGCTGGTGCAGCCACTATGGAAAACAATATGGAGTTTCCTTCAAAAACTAAAAATGGAACTGCCTTTTGATCCAGCAATTCCACTACTAGGACTATACCCGAAGAACCTTGAAAAACCAATTCATAAGAACCTATGTACCCATATGTTCATAGCAGTGCTATCTACAATAGTCAAATGCTGGAAACAGCCTAAGTGCCCATCAGTGGATGATTGGATCAAAAAAGTTTGGTACATTTATACAATGGAATACTATACAGCAGAAAGAAAGGAACTCCTAACCTTTGCAAAAACATGGGTGGAACTAGAAAGTATTAGGTTAGTGAAATAAGCCAGTCAATAAAAGGCAAATGCCATATGATTTCACCCAATACAGGACAATAAAGAACAAAACAAACTAGTAAGCAAAACAGAATCAGATACATGAATAAAATGAATAGACCTCCAGTGGGCAGAGGGGAGAGGGGAGGAGGGAGGGGAGAGAAGGAGGCAAAGAAGGGGAGCAGTTCATCAAGGAACTAGTATGGAAGAACCATGGACATGGAGAATAAGTGGGATTGACTTCGGAGAGTGGGTGGGTGGGGAAGGGGACAGAGGGAAGGAAAATGGGGATGGATGTAATAAAATAACAATAAAACTAAATTAAAAAATTGAATGCAGTTAAGGGAAAAGAAAAATAAGAAAATGTGGATGTATATTACACAGAATACATGCTATCTTATTCACTGTTACAAAATGTGTGCTTGTTTGTGAATGTATAATATATAGAGGTTATTAGCAATTTATGTTTTAAATATCAACCAACTGGTAGATGGTGTGTTGAGAAAGTAGTCAATCTTTAGGTCAGAAAAGATGCTGAGAGTGAAGACTAATTTGGGATTGAAGTTAAATACTATACTACATGATTTATTTACATAAGTAATATACAGGGTGTGCATGATAAAAATGGCAAAATTTTGGTAAAATAGACAATATACCACATAAGTTGTATTTTGAAATAAGTTTATTCTTATATGTAAATACATAAACATAGTCATTGCTTTTTAAATTGTTAAAAAAATGTTTCCATTTGCTGCTATAATAGACTTAATTCAACTTGGGAATCTCAAGCATGCTTTAATTAACTTTTCTTTATCCAAGGACATCATAATATTTTCAATCTTAGCTTTAACAGTGTCTTTATTAGAATGAGGTTGTTTATTAACTTCTCTCTCATAACTGTTGCATACATAATAGTCTTAAGGATTTGCATCTGGTGAACTAGGTGGCCAGATTTCCTTTGACCAGAATTCAGGAACATTGACACTGAGACATTTTTGCACCTTTTTGGCATTATGTGCTAGTGCACCATCTTGTTAGAAGATAAAATGATGTCCATTTGCAACTTGCTTCATCTATTGTACGACTACTCTCATAACATCAAGGTAAACATCAGCAGTCACCTTCAAGCCTTGTGGAAAAAAATGTGGGGTCATGATATCTTCTTCATTGCTGACAACACCTAACACGATCATTGTAGTAAGAAATTTCATTTTCATGACAATTGGGACTTCATTAAGATTCTCACAGAGCCACCTGTTGCTTTTTCTGTTGACTATTTGGTCCTGCTGACAATTCTTTTGATTGGTGAAGAAAATCAGACGGTTTTTTCCTTTGGGATTTTCCCATATTGTTAGCAGTGTTATTGCATTTTCAAAGCACCTTTCCTTTGTCTGCTGTGTCATAAACTGGCCTCTTCAAAGCACATATGACCTGTATCTGAT
Source organism: Noctilio leporinus (assembly GCA_004026585.1). NCBI lineage: Eukaryota > Metazoa > Chordata > Mammalia > Chiroptera > Noctilionidae > Noctilio > Noctilio leporinus. Next base: position 12,578 of record PVIW01009252.1, read on the forward strand.
ATCTTCAGCAATAATCTTGCAAACCATTGCATCTGACATCTGCAGTTCTCTTTCTATGGAACACATTGAGTTTCCTGGATCTTCATTGATGATCTCCTGGATTCTGTGTACAATATCTGGAACTTGTGCGATCCTTGCATACCTCTTGTGTTTTCGTTGTTGGTATGGTGACATCAGGATCAGCATCATACACCTTCTTCACCTTGTAAACTGTGTAAAGGGATATTATTGAAGTCCGCAATTTCCTTCACAGGCAGTCCAGAAATTATGGTTGCTCTAACATTGTGTACCTTCAACATGACAGTTGCTCTCAGAATTTAATACTTTATGTCTGAAACAATGATGTTAAATCATAACCTAAGAAACATAGTTTTTCAAAATTAGTAAGAAGCATATGAAATAAGGAGATACAAAGTTATTGCCAATTGATCATGAACACCCTGTATATCCTCATTTTAGCATTTAAATTGGATGAGATTACGTCAAACAGATAGTGGAAATAGACATTTCTAGCAATGAAGGCCCCCAAACTGAAGATGCTTCAGAAAGCGCATTAATGCTATAGTAAACTTCATTATTCAAATGTGAATGTTCCTAATCGCTACCTCAACAGGCTTTTAAGTAGTTCAGTGATTAGTTTAGGACCACATAGAAAGTCAACCACAAGTTCAAAAAATAACTAGAATACTATTCTACAAAATTATTTAAACCCTAGGGTTTTTTAAAATCTCAAATTAGTGACTATCATAATTTCTTTTTGTTAATTAAAAAAATTTTTTTCCCACCTGTTGTCCATGTCCATGGTTCCTTTATACTAGGTTCTTGTCTAAGCTGTTCCCCTTCCTTGCCTCTGCCTCCCCTCTCCCCTCAACCCCTTTCCCCCTGACCACTGAAGGCCTATTCCTTGTATTCATATACTTGGTTCTGTTTTGCTTCTTGTTAGTTTTGCTCATTACTGTCCCATAATGGGTGAGATCACATGATATTTGTCCTTCACTGACTGGCTTATTTCACTAAGCATAATACTCTCCAGTTCCATCCATGTTGTTGCAAAGGGTACAAGTTACTTCTTTCTTTCTGCTATATGGAATTCCATTGTGTAAATGTACCAAAGTTTTTTGATCCAATCATCCAATGATGTGCACTTAGACTGTTTCCAGCATTTGGCTATTGTAAATAGTGCCGCTATGAACATAGGTGTGCACAGGTTCTTATGAATTGGTGTTTCAGAATTCTTTGGGTATAGTCCAAGTAGTGGAATTACTGGTTCAAAAGTCAGTTCCATTTTTAGTTTTTTAAGGAAACCCCATACTGTTTTCCACAGTGGCACCAGCCTACATTCCCACCAACAGTGTACAAAGGGTTCCCTTTGCCCTGCATCCTCATCAACACTTGTTGTTTGTTGATTTGCTGATGATTGCCATTCTGACAGGTGTGAAGTGGTATCTTATTGTGGTTTTAATTTGCATCTCTCTGATGACTAGTGATGTTGAGCATTCTTTCATATGCCTCTGGGCCCTTTGTGAGTTGTCTGTTCAGGTCCTTTGCCCATTTTTCAATTGGGCTGTCTGTCTCCCTGGTGTTGAGTTGCATTAGTTCTTTATATATTTTGGAGATCAGACCCTTGTCTGAGGTATCATTGGCAATTATGTTTTCCCATACAGTTGGTTCCCTTTGAATTTTGCTGATATTCTCTTTAGCTGAACAGAAACTTTTCAATTTGATATAGTCTCATTTGTTGATTTGTTCTTTTATTTCCTTTGCCCTAGGTGAAGTATCAGTAAACATATCTCTGTGCAGGATATCCAAAAATTTACTGTCTATATTTTTCTCCAGGACCTTTATTGGTGGCACTGCTTATGTTTAAACCCTTTATCCATCTTGAGTTTATTTTGGTGTATGGTATAAATTGGTGGTCTAGTTTTATCTTTTTGCATGTTGCTGTCCAGTTCTCCCAACACCATTTGTTGAAGAAACTGTTTTTACACCATTGGATGTTCCTTTCCTCTTTGTCAAATATGAGTTGGCCATAGAGTCCTGGGTTAATTTCTGGGCTCTCTATTCTGTTCCATTGATCTATATGTCTATTCTTATGTTAGTACCAGATTGTTTTGATGACAGTAGCCTGGTAGTATTGTTTGAAGTCCGGTATTGTGATTCCTCCTACCTTGTTCTTCTTTCTCAAGATTGTGGTGGCTATTCGTGGGCATTTTTGGCTCCAAATAAATTTTTGAAGTATTTTTTCTATTTCTGTGAAGTCTGTCATTGGTATTTTAATTGGGATTGCATTGAATATGTACATTGCTTTGGGTAGTATGGACATTTTAATGATGTTAATTTTTCCCATCCATGAACATGATATATACTTCCATTTATTTGTGTCTTCCTTGATTTCTTTCTTCATTGTTCTGTAGTTTTCTGAGTACAGGTCTTTTACCTCTTTAGTTAAGTGGATTCCTAGGTACATTATTTTTCTTGTTCCTATGGTAAATGGGATTTGTTTTTTCGCTTCTATTTCTGTGGTTTCATTATTGGTATACAAAAATGCTTTTGATTTCTGGATATTGAATTTATACCAAGCTATTTTGCTAAATTTGCTTATTAGGTTGAGTAAATTTTTGTTGGAGCCTATTGGGTTTTGTATGTACACTATCATATCATCTCCAAATAATGACACTTTGACTTCCTCCCTTCCAATTTGGATACCTTTGATTCCTTTTTCTTCTCTGATGGCTATAGCTAGAACTTCCAAGACAATGTTGAATAGAAGTGGAGAAAGTGGACAGCCTTGTCTCATTTCTGATCTTAGGGGGAAAGCTTTCAGTTTTTGTCCATTAAGTATGATGTTGGCTTCAGGTTTCCCATAGATGGCCTTTATGATGTTGAGGTATGCTCCCTCTATTCCCATTTTGCTGAGGGTTTTTATTATAAATGGTTGCTGCACTTTATCAAATGCTTTTTCAGCATCTATTGATACGATCATATGGTTTTTATCTTTCAATTTGTTGATGTGGTGTATTACATTTATTGATTTATGAATGTTGTAGCATCCTTGCATCCCTGGGATGAAGCCCACTTGATCATGGTGTATGATCTTTGTAATATACTGCTGAATCAGATTGGCCAATATTTTGTTGAGAATTTTAGCATCTATGTTCATCAGAGTTATTTCTTTCTTAGTTGTATCTTGCCCTGGTTTTGGGATTAGAATAATATTGGCTTCATAGAAAGAGTTTGGAAGTCTTCCCTCTTCCTGTATTTTTTGGTATAGTTTGAGGAGGATAGGTGTTAGTTCTTCTTTAAATGTTTGGTAAAATTCACCTGTGTAGCCATCTGGTCCAGGGCTTTGGGAGAGTTTGGATTACTTCTTTAATTTCACTAGTTGTTATTGGCCTATTCAGGCTTTCTGTTTCTTCTGGGTTCAGTTTTGGTAGATTATACCTTTCCAGGAATGTGTCCATTTCATCCAGGTTGTCATATTTATTGTCATATAGTTGTTTGTAGTAATTTCTTACTATCTTTTTATTTCTGAAGTATCAATTGTGATTTCCCCTCTGTCAGTTCTGATTCTGTTTATTTGGGTCCTCTCTCTCTTTTTCTTGATGAGTCTGGATAAGGGCTGGTCAATATTGTTTATTTTTTGAAAGAACCAGCTCCTGGACCTGTTGATTCTTCC
>PVIW01009252.1:16353-53481 GCA_004026585.1 Noctilio leporinus
TTATTTAGTTCTGCTCTGATCTTGATGATTTCCTTCCTTCTACTTGCTCTGGGCTTTGTTTGTTGTTGCTCCTCTAGTTCTTGCAGCTTTGTGGTTAGGTCGTTTTTATAAACTTCTTGTAACCTTTTTTGGAAGGCCTGTATTGCTATAAATTTCCCCCTGAGAACTGCCTTTGCTGTATCCCATAGGTTTTGGGCTGATGTGTGTTCATTGTCATATGTTTCCAGGAACTTTTTTAATTTCATCTTTGATCTCATTGTTGACCCCTTCATTGCTTAAAAGCATGTTATTTAGTCTCCATGAGTTAGAGAATATTTGGGTTTTTCCCTTGAATTTGGTTTCTAGTTTCAAGCCATTGTGATCTGAGAAGATACTTTGTATGATTTCCATTTTCCTGTATTTCTGGAGGCTTGTCTTGTGACATACCACGTGGTCTATCTTAGAGAATGATCCATGTGCATTTGAAAAGAATGTGTATTTTGCTTCTTTGGGGTAAAAGACTCTGTATACATCAGTTAGGTCCATTTCCTCTAGAGTGTTGTTCAATGCCACCACATCTCTGGGGATTTTTTGTTTGGAAGATCTGTCCATTGTTGATAGTGGGGTATTAAAATCCCCTACTATTAGTGAGTTGCTGTCTATGTCTTTCTTAAAGTCTTCCAAGATTTTCCTTATATATTTTGGAGCTCCTATGTTGGGTGCGTATATGTTTATCAGAGTTATTTCTTCTTGATGGATTGTTCCCTTAAGTATTATGAAATGTCCATCTTTGTCCCTTTTTATGGCCTTCATTGTAAAATCTATTTTATCTGAAATCAGTATTGCTACTCCACCTTTTTTTTCATGTCCATTTGCTTGATATATAGTTTTCCATCCCTTTACTCTCAATCAGTGTCAATCTTTTGTTCTGAGGTGGGTCTCTTGAAGACAGCATATATGTGGGTCATGTTGTTTTATCTATTTGGCTACTCTATGTCTTTTTATTGGTGCATTTAATCCATTTACATTTAAGGTTATTATTGATTGATACTTATTCATTGCCATTTTCCCCCTTTGTGTCTGTATTCCTTTTGGCTTTCTCTGTTTCTTCATTTGATTTGTTTACTTATTTTGATAGCAGACCCTTTAGCATTTCTTGCAATGCTGGTTTGGTAGAGATGTATTCTTTTAGTCTTTTTTTGTCTGAGAGGCTCCTTATTTCTGCTTCTATCTTGAATGAGAGCCTTGCTGGGGAGAGTATTCTTGGTTGCAGGCCTTTGTTTACCATGACTTGAAATACTTTTTGCCATTCCCTTCTGGCTTGAATTGTTTCTGTTGAATAATCATTTGGTAGCCTTATTGGTGCCCCTTTGTATGTTATTTGTCTTTTCTCTCTTGATGCTTTTAGGATTCTCTCTTTGTCTTTGAAATTAGCCATTTTAATAATAATGTGCCTTGGTGTTGGTCTGTTTGGGTTGATCCTCATTGGGGTCCTCTGTGCTTCCTGAACTGGATTAACGTTTTCACTCATCATGTTAGGGAAATTTTCTATCATGACTTTTTTGAACAGGTTTTCCATTCCTTGTTTCTCTTCTCCTTCTGGCATCCCTATGATATGGATGTTGTTATGTTTCATGTTGTCCTGCAGCTCTCTTAACCCCTCTTCAGTCTTATTCAGCCTTTTTTATTCTCTTGTACTGTCTTGGAGTATTTGTCTACATTATCCTCCAACTCGCTGATCTGGTCCTCTGCTTCCTGTAGCCTACTGTTGATTCCTTCTACTGTATTCTTCAATTCAGAAATTGTATTCTTCATTTCCTCCTGGCACTTATTGATAGCTTCCTTGTCCTTTTTCATGCTGTTGTAGTTCTCAGTAAGTTCCTTGTAACTTCCCTGGAGTTCCTTGTAACTTCCCTGGAATTCTTTGTAATTTCCCTGGAGTTCTTTGTAATTTCCCTGGAGTTGTTTGTAGTTCTCCTGGAGTTGTTTTCAGTTTTCTTTGATGTGACTGAGCTCACTGAGCTTCTCTATCATCATTCTTTTGAATTCCTTATCTGATATTCCAGGTGCATCTGTTTCATTTTATTTTCTTTCTGGGGATTCTTCCTTTCCTTTTGGTGATGGAATGATTCTTTTTTTCCCCATTTTGGGTGTCCTTTCTTGCTTGCTCTTTATTTATTTATTTATTTAGGTTCTTTCCTTGGGTTTACCTGCTTTGCTTCCTTGCCTTATTTGAGCACCCTTCTGTGATAGGATATTTGTGGAGTTCAATGTTGGCGTCTCCCAGATTTTCTCCACTTGCTGTTCTTGGTGTGTCCTTTATTTGTGCTGTCTGGTTGTATTCTGGGCCTGTGGGCTTTTAGCAGAAACAAAAACAAAAACAAACAAGCTAACTAACAAAGAAAAAAACCAAAAACCAAAAACCAAACCACACAAAATGAAACAAAACAAACAAATAAAAAAATGTAAGAGGAAAATAGAAATAAAAATGATAATAATAATAAGAAGAAAGTGTTTAGATGGCTGTTCATCCTTAATAATCCCTGCCTGGTCCAGATGGAGCCTGGACCTGGGGGCTTTTAGCAGAGGAAAAAAAAAGAAAAAGAAAAAAAGGGAGAAAATCACAAGGGAAAGAGAAATCGTTATTAATAAAGAAAGGTTTTAGGTGTCTGTTCACCCTTTATGGTCTGTTTGGTCCAGGTGGAGCTAGGACCAGTGGGTTTATCAGGAAGAAAAGAAAGGAGAAAGGAAGAAAGAAAGAGAAAATAAAAAAGGGGAAAAAGTCACAAGACAAAGATAAATCAATATTAATAAAGAAAGGTTTTAGGTGTCTGTTCCCCCTTTATGATTTCTGATTGGTCCAGAGGGAGCCAGAACCTGTGGGCTTTACCAGGAAGAAAAGGAAAGGAAAAAAAAAAAATAGGAATGAAGAAAAGAATAAAGAAAGGGTTTAGGTGGTTGGGGAAGGGAGGAATACTTAGATTGAGGACTGGGAATGCATTGTAGCCACAGTGAGTAGACTTTAATTCGAGAGTAGGGGGAGGGTCTTAGGTATTTAGGTGGATTGAGGTATGGTGAGGATTAAGAATATGTGAGAAGTAACTTTTGCAAAGGATATGTTGGGGATTAATAGTTCATATTGCTCTCAGTATAACTCAGGTGCTTGAGATTAGCAGCAATCCCTTTCTTGAGGCTGCCTCTTTTTCTTGGTCAGGACTTTACAGTCTATAGTCTATATTCTAACCGGTCCTGGCGCAAGGCAGGGCCTCTGATTGTCATAGTAGGGCTGATTCTGAGTTTCCACCCCCAGGTAGGCTGGTCCTTCAGCAGCCTGCCTGGGTTTTAGGGCTGACGGTATTCTGGAGCCTGCAGGGTGCCCCCTCCCACTCCTGGTGGAGGTTCCTGCCCAGGAGGAGCACCCAGCACTCCTGCAGGGCAGCCCACAACTTTGCAGGTCCCTGTGAAGACTAGCCCTGCCCCTGCAGTTCTGGGAGGAGGCCGCCCCTGTCTGTCAACACTATCCAGGGTTCGCCTACACTGTCCCGCCCTTCCAGGGTGGACACTACTCCTCCAAGCCAACCAACTCTCTGAGGAGTCCTTTACGTGGCCTCTGTGATGAGCCCCTCCCAGGTGTGGGTGGTGCAGCCTTTGTCTCGAACAATTGCGGGTCAGTTGCCCCCGCTACTAGCTTACCGGCTCGCCGTTTGGAGTTTCTGTGGAGCCTGGGGGCCTGCGTGGTTACGCAGGGCTGGGCCTCCCCCCTTGAAGGGGCTTCTAGCTGCTGTTTCCCCAGTGGCCCAGCAGCACCTTTTTCGGCCCTCTCGCCACCCTGGCTGGTGCACTTCCCTGCTCCTCGGCTCCGGCTTCCCACAGGACTCTTCTCCTCTGCCTCTAGCCCCAGGGGGAGCCTCCTCTCCCTCTTGCCAGAGTGAGTCTGTCACACAGTCCCTCCCCTTTAAGAGTTCAAGTCCTCGTTCCCTATGGCGTTTGCCCTCGCTGCCCGCACTTCACTGTTGAGACTTCCAGTTGCCAGGGAGCCCGGAGCTGGCCTCAGTCAAACGCGCTGCTCTGGGCAGAGCCACCACTGCCCAGAGCCGACCTTGGCCCACTGGCCAGTTGGTCAGGAATGCCTCACCTACTGTCCTGCTGGTCTCCTCTGCCTCTGGGCTGTGCTCCCCTGTGTCCAGATGCTGCCTGCTCCCAACGTGGTGTTTCTTACATCCAGAATGTATAGAGCAAAACTCACATCTGCTGATTAATGGAACACTGTGGTGCGAGTTTACATCCTTCCTGTATTAAAACTTTTTGTAAACATCTAATTAAAAAATTTAAAAGAATTTTATTTATGACTTTTTAGAGAGAGGGGAAAGGAGAGAGGCAGAGAGGGAGTGAGACATCAATGTATAGTTGCCTTTCACCTGCCTCCAGCTACAGAGCTGGCTGGAGACCTGGCTTGCAATCTGGTTATTGTACCCTGGCTGGGAATCAAACCAGACACCTTTGGGTTTGCAGGCCAACTCCTTATCCACTGAGCCACCAGCCAGGACAACTATCATAATTTGTACTCTGTGGGGACCAGCTAAGAACTGCAGGTGCCATTGTTTCTGAAGGCTTCAACAGATGAAATATATGTACAAGTAGAAACAGAGGATATTGAAAGAAATAAGATCTGTGCATAGCAAAAATAAATAAATAAATGAATAAATAAATAAGATCAATCTTATTATTTGGATTTTCTATGGGAAAATCCAAAAAGGATAAGTTGTAGTCCCAGTAGCTTAAAATAAAGTTGAGTTGTATTATTGGAAGGGGTAGGATCTGACTCAGCAACCAAATTATTATTATTTTTTATTTTATTCATTATTTTCAGAGAGAAGGGCAGGGAGGGAGGAAGAAAGGGAGAAACATCAATGAACAGTTGCCTTTCACCTGCCTCCAGCTAAGGACCTGGCTGGCGACCTGGCCTGCAACCTGGTTATGTGTCCTGACTAGGAAATTGAACCAGCGACCGTTGGTTCACAGGCCAGTGCCAATCCACTGAGCCACACCAGCCAGGCAAATTCATTTTCACTGTGCATTTTTCACTGTCTCTAGGACAGTTTTCACAAAAGTGAGTTCTGCAATACATTATTTCTGTGACATATTTCACAAAAATAGCATTCCAGTGTAAAATAAGTTTTAAAGAAAAAAAGGAAGAAAAATACCTTAGTTATTATAAAATATCTAAAATATTATCATTTAACATGTAATAATCTAAGCTATTGACATATTTTAAGTTTTATACTAACTCTTCAAAATCCAGTTTATACTTTAAATATTTGTAAAATCATGTATGTGTGTAAATGTGTTTGTGCATGTGTTTGGTAATATTACAATTGATATTACTTAAAAAAGTAATTTTTAAACAAATGAATTAACATAAGTATTCTGCAATAATGAAAAGAAAACTTTGTATTAATATGATTTAAGAGTTAGAGGGCAGTAATTAAATGGTATATTGTCTGGATGTGAACAAAAAAGTATACATTGGTGGTTATGGAAGACAGAGGGATGTTAAGAAAATGGACAAGCCAAAGAATGTATATGCATGACACATGGACATGAACTAAGGGGAACATTGCTGGAGGGAATGTGGGGGTACTGGGTAGAAGGGGACAAAGGGGGAAAAATTGGTACAACTGTAACAGCAAAATCAATAAAACATATTTTAAAAAATTGGGCAGCAGGTCTAAAAGCTACCACTGTTTTGAAGGAAATGATACATTGAGGTGTTCATAATGACTAAATCAGTTGTGAAATTAAAAAAGACATGGGTATCAAAGTCACAGGACCTGCTAATCCTACTGGGTTTATGGCCTACATTCATCATTGAAGGAAATGCAAAATACCAGCTGGATGTCAATGAGAATGAAGATGTATTTTTTTCCCCATTCATACTCACTGACTCTCTAAATTCTATTTATGGGCCTTGAGACCTAGGTTAAGGGTCTTCCGGCCTATAGAATGAAATTCAAAATTCTTAAGACAAAACTAAAAGCCATGAACATTCTGAACCCTGCCTATGTCTTCATTTTCCATTCATTCATTTACTAAGCAGTTCCAGGCATCTCCAAGGCACTAAGGATATTGAGGCAGACAAGGCAGGTGATATGGCCCCTGCCTTAATGGGGCACTTAGGGTGGTTGACATTTTCACCTCTTTCCTTGTTCTAGCTTTTTATTTTTATTTTTATTTGTGTGTGTGTGTGTGTGTGTGTGTGTGTGTGTGTGTGTGTGTTTACCTGTTCTTTATACATCAAATAAAAATTTTTCTTTTTTATTATTAAAAACATTTTTAATCCTCACCAGAGGATTTTTTTATTATTTTTTTTTTCAGAGGGAAGGGGTGGGGGGAGAGAGAGACAGAGAAAGAGAGATCAACTGGCCTCCTGTATGTGCCTTGACCAGGGATCAAACCTGCAACCTTTGGTTGCACAGGATGACACTCCAACCAACTGAACCAGCCAGCTAGGGCTTCTTTATCCTCACAAGAATCCATTTTCTTCCTCTGGCAATGGTGGTGATAGTGCCTTTTTGAGAATGATATCTCTAAGACTATTGAAATAACTATATTATTATATGCACGTTCTCATAGCTGTGATAACAGTACATCTTCATGATAATTCTGTACAATAAAATTGTAATTGCTTTCAGAAAAAGTGTTTTATTTATTAAATATATAACAATGTGATTTTAAAGTATAAGATTTTTAAAACCTAAATTGGGAAATCTTAAAATGACAAGAATAGAGTCAACATCTGAATTTTCAATTTGAAATATATGGATGGGGTACTAAAATACAAGTAACACTTACTCTATCCGAATATTGTCATCAAGTTCCACATCTTCCAGAAATTTGTTAGCTACCAACTCCAGGGCATCTGTGGGCCAGGACTGGAACCAGTCAATTGTACAGCAATTGATGAGTGAAGGGAACATCCTCAGGCGATTCCGAAAGGTATCCCCAATTGGACTCATGGCTAATAAGAAACAGACCTTGTTAGTTCCCTTTCTCCAAGGAGGCCCAAGGCAGCAGGCAGGTCTTACTAAGGATTCAGGTGGGGTTGGATGGCCATGTTTCTTGTTGGTATCCAGGGCTGTAACTGGGAATAGTCATGATAAGTGCCTGGAAAATGGGTGGAGTCATGGGACATTTTCATGAAATTCTGTGATTAGAATTCAGTGATTGTTCTCCCCTACCCATTATTGTCCTTTCCAGATCATTTGGGCCATTATGACAGAGTGGTTTGAGTCCTTTGATCCACTTGACCTATTTGTGCTTACTAAGACATAAGGGAACCATGGATGCTTCATACATAGCTATTTAGGGAAATACTGGGGGGCCTTGTTTCTGACCCCATCTAACCACAAATTTTGAGGTCTATACCTCATATCATAGACTCAATGTGGTAGAGAAAGCATGATGCATAGGCAGATGTGTACGAAGGTCAGTGTGGCTAAAGAAGAGAAAAGGGAGAAACTTGGTTTGAGATGAGAGTGGAGAGGATATGAAGACAGTCTGGCAAGTGACCTTTTAAAATTATAGGTTAGAAAACAAACAAACAAAAAAACCCATAGGTTAGAAATTTTGGTTTGCATTCTAATAGAAAGCAATTTAAGTGTTTTAATTTGTATGCATGTGTGTATGTACGTGTTTGTGTATCTGCAATGATCATACCTGCAATACACGATAAAACCCCATCCTGGCTCAGTGGAACAGAAAAGTTTGAAATGGATAAGAGTTGACATAGAATACTTAGAAGGTTTCAGAGATAAGGTCTGGTGAGGTAATGTGAAGGTGATGGAGATGGAGATAAAGTAGGTGAATATGACAGAAAGGAGGTAGAAATTCACAGGACATGGTACCAAGAGAGAGAAATGTAAAATACAACCTCTAGGTTTCTTGATGGATTGGAAATACCATTCATAGAGAGATCTTCAGATGTTGTTCTGTGAGGCCACTAGAGTAATATAGTAAAAGAAAAGAGAGGGTTCAGAGGAGAATTCAGAGAATTAAGAGGTAGAACAGGTTTAAAATAGTTGCTCAGAAAAGTGAAAGTTTCCATAGAAATTCTATGATTCCCCTGGGCAAGTATCTTGACTGGATCAAGCCTTAGGCCATTGTAAGAATATTGGGCTTGGGGTATTCAGGGGACCTTGAAACACCTGGAGGAAAAAGAGAAACTGAGTTTGATTATTTCTTACCAAGGACAATGTGAAGGTTCTTTTTCACTCTTTCAATAAAGAAGTTATACATAGAAAGAGGAGTGACTTCAATCTTCTCGCCTGCTGTTCTGGCTGCTATTTGCATCTTCTCCACAAGGTCAGCCTTCTCATCAGCAGGGAAGATGTTGGGCACATCGCCTGTGTTGAGAAGCATGTTGATGTCCTCAACAAATGACTCATCCTTGACCTGGTTATCAGCAAAAAGGAATACGGTACTCTTGGTGGCCACACCAACCTGCAGCATGATCTTCTTCAGGTCTTCCCGCCAGTCATTGCTTGAGTAGTTCTTAGTGATCTCGATCTGGTACAGTTCATATGCATTCATGAATGTAGACAATTTGCTGGCACTCTGCCGCCCACTGCCCCCAATACCCACCAGGAGCAAGTGGCCTTTGTCCTGCTTCAGGACTCTGCAGATCCTGGAGATGTGCTCAATGGCAAACCTGAACATGACCAAGGACATGGGGGCCTTGCTGATGTTGTTGAACTCTTCTAGGTAGTATTCCATGACTACAGTGAGCTGTTTCAGGTCAGTGATCTCATCATAGATTTTGTGGTCACTTTCTGGTTTGAAGTAGTCTCCAAAAAAGAGACTGTGGATATTATCATCAGTGATTTTTCCAGTAGGTGACAGGTGGATGAGGACCTGTGAGAAAGATAAGGCTCAGCCAGGCATTCAGCCATGGCCCAATCAGGATGGCAGTGGAAGGTGTAGAGGAGGGGAACAGGATATGAGCTTGTTTCCTCTGAGTTAATTCTTCAGAGCTATAGTTCATTAATAGTTCATTAATAGTTTAAAGAAAAAATAAACCATGATATATATATATATATATATATATATATATATATATATATATCTGATGGTTGTAAAGACTATGATGAATGGACATTTGAGAAAAGAGTATGAAAGCAGTTAACATAGGTGGTCAGACTGTAAGACCGTAAGATTCCACCAAGGAGGTGGTCAAAGGATGGCACAATGTTTTAAATTACTTGTTCCACTACCAAATAGAGGTATAGGTGGTACCCTTTGTCCCCATTGTGCCTAGAGTAGGGATTTTTAGATGCTTCTTCTTTGTAGTATTATAACCTGGTAATGCTTCTGCACTTGGTCTCTGGCTGCAGTGTGAAACACTTTTGCAGTTTGTGTATGAAGATATCACAGCTTCTTAAAAATAGCAGTAGAATCCCATAATTCTTAAAATAACTTAAAAAAATCAAATAAGAAAGAGAAAATATTTATGAATAAAAAGCCATGACAATCTCTCACTGGGGCTTTTTCAGAGCCTCAATCAAGTCATGAAAATTCAAGGTCCATTTCTCAAATCACAAATTAATCTGATACTGAAAATGTATAAACAATAACATCATATAGTAAATCACTTGGGATGGCTCAAAATTTATAAATTATCAGGAAGGTGAAACAAAATTGAGCCTCGTATATCACCAGATCAAGTGATTCATCGACTCAGTACTATTACTTGAGATTTGGAGAGCAGAGTGGAGAGTCTCCACCAGGAAGGCAACCTGAATTTGAGACTAACATGGTTAAATATTTGGGCCCATTTATGAGGCCAAATGATGATAGGGTCTGGCTGACCTTCTCCATGGTCTGCTTGAAGCAGTTAGAGGTGGTTTCCTTTGTCATGTTGAAGAAGACCTGTCTGTCCTCATCATCAATCAGACGGTCATAGAAGACCCGATAAATCTCATGGATCCAAAGACGGATAAGTTTTTCTACATCCTGAAAATCCAGAGTTGATTATTTGAATGAATGAAAGCATGTGCTTGAGGTACTACTTCTCAAATAGTTTCTAAATCCTGTGGTTGATGTGAAAATATAAGATATGCTTATCAAATGTTAAGCACAATGCCTCGTATAGAGTCAATGTTTAATACAAGTTAGCTATTACTATTAAGATAGTGATGAATGATTTTGGTTACAGAAATGACAGTGGCTGACCTGTAGGTGGGTATGAGGGCAGAGCAGCATTCCTTGTATTACCCGTGAGAAGTCCCTCAGGTTAAAGACATAATGTGACTTGGAGGGAGTTGGCAAAAAATTCTCTACTGCGGCTTTATAAATTGTCATAGTAGCCTGTACCAGCATCTTTCCATACCTTGGGGAGAAGGAGAAGGCAGAATAGTCAAGGAGGGGCTGGCACTGAGGACCCCAGACTAAAACCCTGAAAGACACAGGAACCTCTTACCTTAAGAATATTACGTCAAACCCTTTCCTAAAATGCCAGTCAGCAATTGAACTAAAAATCTTTGTTAAAATATCATCCTCAAAGGCGTTGATAGAAATGATATTTAGGTGGCGAGTGAATCGTCCTGGAAAACATGCACACACACTTACTTTTACTTCCTAGGACTAATGGGTCTGGGACATAAGAATTAATGTCCAGGTCTGTGCTATCTAATATGGCAGCCTCTAGCCACATGCAGCTATTTAAATTTAAATTAATTAATAATAAATAGCATTAAAAATGGATTGTATGAGTCTCATAACATTTCAAGTGCTTAAGAGTAACATGTGGCAAGTTGCTACTATACTGCATAGTATAGACATAGAACATCCTTCATGATTGTAGAAATTCTGGTACAGTGCTAGTGTAGTTCTCAAGCTTTTTTGTTTTTTTAATAAAGGGAACATGTAATCATTGTAAAATTATCAAACGATTCAGAAATACTTTTACAGAAAATGAGCATCAGTTTTCACTTACCTCCCACACACCAAATCCATTCTTCCTCCCAAATTAAATGCTACTAATTTGGTATCATTTCATATCTACATCTACATCTATAGAACATTAGATAGCTATATATTGGGCTGGCCAAAAAGTTTGTTTATTTTTTTCCTTAAAATAACAGAAACACTTTGCATTTTCACCAATAACTATTGATTTGGATAGTTTGAGTAGGTTGACTATCTCCCATGTGGTATAACATTGATTGTTCTCAATCAATACCTCAATTTGATTGCTATTAACTTCAACTGGTCTACCTAACTGGAGCAATGTCCAGTGAGAAATCTCCAGCACAAAACTTTGCAAACCATTTTTGACACATTCAGTCAGTCTTGCACTTTCTCCATACACTGAATAAATATATACTTTTGCATTTCAATTTTTTTACCTTTGATTGCTGATAATGTATATTTTATTCTACCTTCAATATTAAAATGGTTACACAAAAATTCACCAATTTTGGTAAGTTTTAAAAATGTATGTTGATATGATACATCTCACAAAATTGTTTTCAATTAAGTTAAAGACAAGTAAGTGCTACTAGAACCATCTTACAGAAAACAAACTTACTTTTTGGCCAATCCCTATCTATGTATCAACTTTATTAAGATATAATTAATAGTCATTTAGATCATCCAAAGCTCATTTTCAAGTATCCTGAGAAAGGGTTTATGGAAAAAACCCTCTGAGTTCTTATATGTTGATAACAGTTTTCCTTTTATATTTAAAGTTTATCTTTGAAGGGGCCGGCCTGCGAACCCAAAGGTCGCAGGTTCGATTCCCCAGCCAGGGCACATAACCAGGTTGCAAACCAGGTCTCCAGTCAGATCTGTGGCTGGAGGCAGGTGAAACACAACCATACATTGATGTCTCTCTCCCTCTCTGCCTCTCTCCCTTCTCCTCTTTCTAAAAATAATGAAATAAAATCTTTAAAAAAAAAAAAAAAAAAAAAAAAAAAAAAAAAAGTTTATCTTTGATGGCTATAAAATTCTTGACTTATTTTTTCTTTTGAGAATCTTGTTATTTTATTTTCCTATGGAATAAAGCATTGCAGTTGAAAAGTCTTAAGATAATCTAATTTATTTCTCTTATACGTCATGTGCTCTTTTTGCCTAAATGCCCAAAATATTTTTTTATTTAACATTCAGTAATTTTACTATTGTATGTCTTGATAGTGATAATTTTTGAGTCTGTAGTCTTAGGTACACAGTGTACTAAATAAGATCACTTTGCCCATTTTCCTCTTTTACAGATGAGAAGGCTAAATGCATGAAGGAACATCAAGGTCATAAAATTTTAAGTCTAAGATTCTTATACAAAGATGTATTTGATGAATTTCAGAATAAAAATACAGATCCTGGATTGATCAAGGTGTATCTGAAGCAAATATATTCCAGGATTATTAGATGATGAGATGATATGGGAGGGGTATCTTGTTTGTTCATTTATTTATTCATTATGATTATTAGGCCACTTTGGCTTAAATGTCCTCTTTTTGGCAATATGAACAACAGGTGAATACCTGATCTAGTCTCCCTTTGGAGCACCTGTTGGTCACCTGAATTTTCCTTTGAATCTGAGAGACTCTGTTCCTCTTGTCATCTTATTTCCACAACTTTCAACATGAAGTCTTCCAATGCTGCTCTCTCGAGCTAGCCCAAACCGCTCTGGCGACATATAGCCCAAACATACTTTTCTCCATCGTCCATCAGGACAGAGTGTCTACACTAACCCTCCATCCATTAATGTGGGCCAGTTCTGCCTGGGGGCTGAGGAGGAATGAACTTCTCTTTCACGTACCTGTAATGTCATTTCTTCCTCCCCCAGGTGGTCCCATGGCTGTCACAAGTAACACATCTACAATGTCTAATTTGGTTGTGTCTTTCTTGTCAAACCAATAACCATGGTCAATCCATTGTCTCAGGAGTTCAATGGGTGGCTGGGCCCCATATACCTCTTTGGCTGGCATGTTGAGGTCATCTGGGAAAGAAGTCAGTGCCACACATGGTAAGTTTATGGGACCCTCTGCTCTCACATGAAGCAATAGATGACTATTACCTTCATGGGAGAGTCCATGCCCAGGTGTCCCACACCCAATTCAGGCAGGGCTCAGATAGTGGACTCTATGAGGTTTTCCTGGGTTTTGCCCATTGTGACTTTAAGGATGCATGGATTGGCATTTAATTTTTCCCTATTTCCTCAAACAAAATATATTGATTATCTCCTGTACTAGGTATTTTGTTAATTTCTGGAGACATGTAAGGAAGACAGTCATACTCCCAGCAGACAGAGCATTTAGTTCAACCAGCAGGTAATAGTTGAACTCCAATGCTTTCGGGCAAGGCTTTGGACTAAAGCTTTTGTGGAGCAAAACCTAAATAGCAAGAATAGATTGCAATTTTCTTGAGAGCAGGAACTAACTTTCCCCAAGAGCACATTGCCCAGTTTCTGTACATGGAAGGCATTCGTTAAAATGGAAGCTTGTTTTAAAATTTTTTCTCCAGTAAAATACTGATTGATTGTCTAGTTTGTGTCAGGTAACATTTTAGAAGTTCTACACCTATTATCTAATTCAAATGATCATTTTGTAAGGAAGATAGTATTACCTCTATATTAGAGGGGAGGAACTGAGGGTCATGGGAGCTAAGTCACAATATGCATAGGGTTAAAAAGTGAAATTTGAACCTAGACCTCTTAGGCTGCGAAACTTAAACTGCTTTTAAAAAGTTTTTAATTTAATTTATTGGTGTGACATTGGTTAATAAAATTACATAGGTTTCAGGTACATAATTCTATAATACATCATCTGTGCATTGTATTGCACATTCACCACACAACTGTTTTTGGATATATCATTAAAATTCAAATTAAGACCTCCTACTATACAGGGGATTAGAGCTCCAACATAAGAATTTTGTGGGGACACAAACATCCAGTCCATAACATTCCTAAAGAAATAGAAAATTTAAAAAAGATTTTACTTATTATTTTTAGAGTGAAGGGAAGGGAGAGAGACACAGAGGAAAAGAGACATCAATGTATGGTTGCCTTTCACCTGCCTCCAGCTATGGCCCTGGCTGGAGACCTGGTTTACAACCTGATTATGTGCCCTAGCTGAGGCTGAGGCTGAACCAGGGACCTTTGGGTTCGCAGGCTGGAGCTTTATCCACTGTGCCACCAGCCAGGACTACAAGTAGAATTTTAACCCACTCTGACCTTTTCTTGATCCATAGGTCAATGGTGTCAGCCTCTGTTCATTACTATCTCATTCATGAAAATGTTTATCTTGTTTGTGAGCATGTCTTACTTAAAAAAACAAACAAACAAACAAAAAACAAACAAAAAAAAAAACAACAACTGTTGGAAGGAGGAAAGATGGCAACAGAGTAGAGAGCAGTGCTGACGGCGTTCTAGAGTACCAGAACATCTGGAGGATAGGATAGGGAGCACTAGATGTCTACAGGTCCCTAAGAATTGGATCAGTAAGCATCTGGACTCAGGGAAGCACAGCCCAGAGGCTGCAGAGACCTACAGGAGAGTAGGTGAGACAGTTCCAAACCGGCCTGTGGGCCGAGGTCAGCTTCTGGGCAGTGGCAGCTCTAGTCAGAGGGGCATCTCTAACTGAAGACAGCGCCAGGCTCCCTGGTGACTAGAAATCTGAGCAGTGAAGTGTGGGCAGTGAGGGCAAATGCTAGAGGAAACGAGGAATTGAACTCCTGCAGGGGAGGGACTGTGTGAGAGCTTTGCTTTGGAGACTGAGAGAGAAGAAGCTCCCCACTGGGCCAGAGCGGAGGAGAAGAGACCTGTAGGGAGCATGAGTGGGGGAGCAGGGAAGTGCAATGGCCGGAGTGGTGAGAGGGCCAAAAATGGTGCAGCTGTACTTCTGGGGAAACAGCAGCTTGAAGCCCCTGAGAGGGGGTAGGCCCAGCCCCGCATACCAACTGGGCCCCCAGGCTCCCACAGAAACTCCACACTGTGAACCAGGAACTTGCAGCTGGTGCAACTGGCTTACCCATTGCTGGTGACAAAGGTCTCCTCAAGGAGCTGGAGGGAGAGGAGTAGCTTTAGCCCACAGGCTGCGCTGCAGACTCTCTGGGGAGCTAGGCATGCATCACAGAGGCATTGGTGAAAAACTCCTCAAAGAGCTGGACTGCTTGGAGGGTTAGCCTTAGCCTCCAGGGGAGCTAGGTGCTATTAGCAGACAGGGGCTACCTCCTCCTGGAGCTGTGGGGGCAGGGCCTGTCATCATAGGAGCCAGTGAGGTTGCAGGCCACCATGCCTTGGATCCAGGTGTCCATTGCCAGCAGGAACCTCCTCCAGGAGCTGGAGGGGGAGGAGCAGCCATAGACACCACAGAAGCACCCTGCAGGTCTTCACACAGAACCAGTGAGAGAAGGAAGGGCTCCAAAACACCAGCAGCACAGACCCCAGCTAGGCTACTGGAGGCTCAGCCTACTGGGGGCTAACACTCAGAATCAGTCCTGACTGTGACAACCATAGGCCCTGCCACTCCAAGACCACACAGCTAGAGTGTAGACTGCAGAGACCTGACCAAGAAAAAGAGGCAGACTCAGGAAATGGATTGCTGCTAATCTCAAACACCTGAGTTACAATGAGATCTACATGAACTATCAATCCCTAACATAATCCTTTTCAAAAGTTACTTCCAAGCCTCACAATTAGTGCATTTTAAGTAAATACTGTTTATACCATAGTGTATCCCAACTCACATATTTTTATTCCTCCCCTATCTCAATCCACCTAAATCCCCAAGACCCTCCTCCTACTCTTGATTTAAAGTCTACTCAATCTCCTGCTACAACTCATTTCCAGTCCTCAATCTAAGTGTTCCTCCCCTCCCCAGCTACCTAAACCCTTTCTTTCTTTCTTTCCTTCTTTCTTTCTGCTAAAGGCCCATAGGTCCCAGCTCCACCTGGACCAATCAGGGATCATTAAGGGTGAACACGGAGGTAGATCCGGCAACTATATATATAGGCTTATACTGTTCACTTGTGCTTGAGGCTTTCTGATTCTCTCTCTCCTCATTTCTATAGAATACATAAGTTGGTTTTCTCTTTCATATGCCTGCTATCTTTGCTACTCCTCAACACCCTTCAAAATTATCTATATTTTAGTCAATCCATGTTGTCCCTCATACAACAGTCTTAATATATCTACATCCCTATTAAGACTGGCTCAGTTGCAGCTGAGGGTGTGATTAAGAGCAGCAGTTACCTTGGAGGGTATGGGTAAATAGTTACGTTCATAAGCAGTCAAAAGGAGGAGTAAAAGAGACAGATATCTCCAAAGGTCTGGTTATTTTGCTTGGACTGGTGGTTCTGTTTTAGAAGCAGCTCAAAAACAGTGTATGAAAAAGGATAGATAGAAGGAGTGTCTCTCAATCAACCAACTGGAAGGAAAGGAGCAACATACACAACCAATCTAAAATACAACCAGACATCCCAAGTTAATGACATAAAGGCCATCCCAAGAGCAACAAGTGGAGAAAAGCTAGAGATTGCAACACTGAACTCCACAAATCTCCTAACACAGAAGGGTGCTCCACAAAGGTAGGGAAGCAAAGCAGATTAATCCAAGAAACACACACACACACACACACACACACACACACACACACACAAGCAACAACAGACACCCAAAATGGGGAAAAAAAGAATCAGCCCATCACCAAAAGGAAAAGAAGAATCACCAGAAAGGTCACCAAATGAAACAGCTAAAGAAAACACCAGCAAAATTCAAAGGGAATCAACTGTTTGGGAAAATATAATTGCCAGTGATACCTCAGAAAAGGGTTTGATCTCCAAACTATATAAAGAAATAATGTGACTCAACACCAGGGAGACAGACAGCCTAATTCAAAAATGGGCAAAAGACCTGAACAGATAACTCACTGAAGAAGATATACAAAGGGCCCAGAGGCTTATGAAAGAATGCTCAACATCACTAGCCATCAGAGAGATGCAAATTAAGACCACAAAAACAAGATACCCCCTCACACCTGTCAGAATGGCTACCATCAACAAATCAACAAACAACAAGTGTTGGCGAGGATGTGGGGCAAAGGGAACCCTTGTGCACTGTTGATGGGAATGCAGGCTGGTGCAGCCACTGTGGAAAACAGTATGGGGTTTCCTTAAAAACTAAAACTGGAACTGTCTTTTGATCCAGCAATTCCACTACTTGGACTATACCCAAAGAATCCTGAAACACCAATTCATAAGAACCTATGTACACTATGTTCATAGCAGCACTATTTACAATAGCCAAGTACTGGAAACAGCCTAAGTGCCCATCAGTGGATGATCGGATCAAAAAAACTTTGGTACATTTACACAATGGAATACTATACAGCAGAAAGAATGAAGGAACTCCTAACCTTTGCAACAACATGGATGGAAATAGAAAAGTATTATGCTTAGTGAAATAAGCCAGTCAGTGAAGGACAAATACTATATAAGCTCACCCATTATAGGACAATAATGAACAAAACAAACAACAAGCAAAACAGGACCAGATATATGAATACAGTGAATAGGCCTTCAGTGGGCAGAGGGAAGGGGGTGGGGGGAGGGGGGAGGAAAAGGCAAAGAAGGGGAGCAGTTTAGACAATAACCTAGTATGGAAGAACCATGGACATGGATGACATGTGGTATTGACTTTGTGGGGGAGTGGGTATGTGGGGAAGGGGACAGAGGGGAGCAAAAAGAGGATGGATGTAATACAACAACAATAAAATTAAATTAAAAAAAATCATTTTCTTGTACTACTTCTTCTCTTGCCAAATAATACCCTGCATCTCCTCCTCCAGGTTCAGTGACCCAGGTTGGAGTGCCTAGTAGCTGAATCTAGTTTACATTCCCATACCCTATCTGCTAGGGGTAGGGAGATGAGTGCAAATGAATAATTGGTCTTTTTCATCATCCTATTTTGGGATCCAGGAACTTGTTGTCAAGATGTGGTCCTCTTCCCATCTGCTGTGGATTCAGAAGGTCCATGCTTTACCAGCATGCTTCCCTCCCTGTCCAGTGCTGCCCTAAACAAGGGATCTCGCTGTCAAATCCCCAAGAACAAACATATTTTCTATATACACATATTATGCTTAATTAAAGCATGCTAATTGTCTGGTGTTTCATGCAGGAAAAAAAAAAAAAAATGTCCATACTACTCAAAGCCATCTATAGATTCAATGCAATCCCTATTAAAATGTTATATTTCATAGACTTAGAGCAAATACTTCAAAAATTTATATGAAATCAGAAATTACCCCAAATAGCCACAGCAATCTTTACAAAGAAGAACAAAGTAGGAGGAATCACAACACCAGATATCAAGCTATATTACAAAGCTGTTGTAATCAAAACAGTCTGGTACTGGCACAGAAATAGGCATATAGATCAATGAAACAGAAGATAGCCCAGAAATAAACCCAGGTCTCTATGGACAACTAATTTTCTTTTTTTTTTTTTAATTTTGAATTTTTATTTTTTTAAGATTTTATTTCATTATTTTTAGAAAGAGGGGGAGGGAGAGAGGCAGAGAGGGAGAGAGACATCAATGTATGGTTGCATTTCACCTGCCTCCAGCCACAGACCTTACTGGAGACCTGGTTTGCAACCTGGTTATGTGCCCTGGCTGGTGGACAACTAATTTTTGACAAAGGGGGATGAACCATAAAATAGAGTGACAACAGTCTCTTCAACAAGTGATATTGGAATTAGACAAGCACATGCAAAAAAATGAAACTAGACCACCAGCCTACATCATATGCCAGAATAAACTCAAGATGGATAAAAGACTTAAACATAAGCCATGCCACCATAAACATCCTAGAGGAAAACAGGAAGCAAAATTTCAGATATCCCACACACCAATATTTTCACTGACATTTCTCCAAGGGCAAGGGAAATAAAGGAACAAGTAAATATATGAGACAAGATTGAAAAAATGTTTCTGCTCAGCTGAAGAAAACATCAGCAAAATTAAAAGGGAACCAACTGTATCAGAAAACTTATTTGTCAATAATACCTCAGACAAGGGTTTGTTCTCGAAAATATATAAAGAGCTTATACAACTCAACACCAGGGAGACAGACAGCCCAATTAAAAAATGAGCAAAGGACCTGAACAGACACTTCTCTGAGGAGGAAATACAAAGGGCCTATAGGCTTAAGAAAGAATGCCCAACATCACTAGCCATCAGAGAGATGCAAATTAAAACCACAGTGAGATGCCACCTCACACTTGTCAGAATGGCAATCATCAACAAATCAACAAACAACAAGTGTTGGCGAAGATGTGGGGCAAAGGGAACCCTCATGCACTGTTGGTGGGAATGCAGGCTGGTGTGGCCATTATGGAAAACAGTATGGAATTTCCTCAAAAAACTAAAAATGGAATTGCCTTTTGACCCAGTGATTTCACTACTAGGGCTATACCCAAACAATCCTGAAAGTACCATCTAAGAAGAACATAGGCACCCCTATGTTCATTGGAGCACTATTCACAATAGCAAAACACTAGAAACACCCTAAGTGCCCCTCAGTGGATGCATGAATCAAAAAACTGATTCATTTATACAATGGAATACTACATAGCAGAAAGAAAGGAGCAACTCCTACCTTTTGCAACAGCATGGTTGGAACTGGAGAGTATTATGTTAAGTGAAGTAAGCCAGGTGGCAAAAGACAAGTCCCATATGATCTCACCTAATACTGGAGACTAATGAATAAACAGATAAACAGAAAGAAACCATGTGAGAAAGAAAAGAGCAGAATGACTGTGACCAGAGGGGAGGGGGGAAAAGGTAGGAAGAGGATGGGGAGAGAAGGGGTGGGGTTTAGATGAGTAGCTAGTGTGAAAGATCCATGGACAGGAACAAAGAGGTAGGGATTGACTGGGGGAGAGTGGAGGAGGGATAAGGAAAAGCAACGTGGGGGAAAAAATGAAACTACTGTAATATAACAATAACAAATCAATTTAAAAAAAGAAAAATAATTGGCATGTAGTACTTGGTCAACAAATACTGGGTAATGAAAAAGGAGATAAAACTAAGGGCAAAATTAAAGAAGGAAGAAAGGGAAGGAAGGAGGAAAAGAGGAGGAAGAAGAAGGAATACTAAATTATGTTAACCAGAAATATTTTATCTCTCAGGGAGAGAAAAGGACTGTAGAGTGGCCCATACAAAGTGAGGTTCTGGTTTGCTGCAGCTTGGAGTGGAAGAATCTGGTTGTGTTTAGATCTAGGTCAATGCCTTACCCACAAATACCACTGACTTCTTCCCTATGGGAGGCCCAAAGAGGCCCTTTCTCCGTCGATCCAGCTTGGACATGATGATATCCTGGGTCTGACTGGCTGAGGTCCTGGCAGAAAAGTTGATAAAGTTGGGCAAGTAGGTATTTTTTGGAAGGTGAAGAAGGAAGTTGTTGGTGATGACTGATTTGCCAGTGCCTGTGGGTCCCACAAATAGCATTGGAATTTCATGGTCTAGATAGGTTTTCAAGAAGAATGACTGCCGGGCTGTCTCCATTGTAGGAATAATGAGTTCTGAGACCTGTTCCACAAAGACATAAAAGAGCTTGGTTACTAGGGCCAGGAGGCTGGGTCTTGGCATTCACAAGACTCAGTTCAATCCTTACTATCTATACAGTTCCATTCCTTACAATTTTTACCTTGAGTATGTAATGGCCCCAGGGGCCTCAGTTTATTCATCTGTAAAATGGGATAATAATGCCATCTAGTTCATTGAGCTGGTTTAAGGATTAAATGAGACCATGCATGTAAAGATGGGCATTATTGTCCCTGTTTTATAGATGAGGAAACTAAGGCCCGGACCTCTTCTGCAACTTGCCCAAATAGCACAGCAAGTAAATCAAAATGCAAGGATTTAACTATCAACTTATCTGATTCCAATGTCTATATTCTTGACCACTCAACTGTTATATAATAAACTCCAATTACAGTAAGAATGGGGCCATCTGCTGCCATCTGAGACATTGCTTGAACCATCTTGTCTGCCTCCATGTTCTTGGTGGATAGGGGTTAGTTGTGACCTTTAACCCCCATTCTCTGTGCTTGTTTCTGATTTGACCTGCTTTTTCCAACATCCAAATTCTTGGTTCTAAGATCCAACCCTTTTAAACCCATTTTCACTAGGGGGATTACAACACTCTTCCTGGCATTCAGACCCCAATTGTACTCTAAGGGCTTCGTCTTGGGCTTCTGGAGACCCCATTACTTTGGGTAGAACATTTCATCTTAGCTTGCCTTCTCTGAACCCAAACCCTGTCATCAGCCATTTGGCCTCATTTGGTCTCTCCATGGGGGCAGAAGAAGGGGCATGAAGATGTATATTTCATATTGAAGTCTCTTTCTAATGTCTAGGCTGGAAGAAGCTAGAGAACATAGGGCCACTGTGCTGCACCACTCCAGGGAGCACCATCACACTGTTGTTTATGTACATCACAATGTTGTTTATGGTGTCAGCTTGGTGTGTGCAACATAGTGGTTGTGCATATGCTGGTATACACAGGCTCACCTTATTTGGTAAGTAATTTGATAAAGGGGAAAAGGTCAGGGCAAGGGAATTGCAGTGGAGAGGAAGAGAGTTAATAGGTGTTGAGCTAAGAATGTTTTGCCTGTATTATTCCATACATCCCTACCTCCTTGTCCATGTCCATGGGTCTTTTACATTAGCTCCTTGACTTCCGAGGCAGTTTGTTGCTATAAGCTCAGTTGTTTTTTTAAATTTAATTTTATTGTTGTATTACACCCATCCCCATTTTTGCTCTCTTCTGTCCCCCACCCCATCCACCCATTCCCCCGACAAAGTCAATTCCACCTGTCGTCCATGTCCATGTTCAGAAAACAAAATAAAATAAAACAAAGCTGATGCAGGAGGATTGCTGCTAACTTATCTAAAGCTATATAGCCAATAAGTGATCCTGAAAGCAAAACCAGATGTCCATTTTGCTACCAAGACTAGGAAATTAAAGCAAGTTCAGTTTCATAGATTTTATTGTCAGGAACTAGGACAATTGTTTGACAAGGGAAAAGTTAGCAGTAGAACTAAAAGTATTTTCTGCATTAAACTCTTATTTGCATGCATTCAGCAAGATTTAAAACCCATTGGAGTTCAGGTGACTAAGCTTTTTCAGGGAATTAAAGTTTAAGAGCTCAATGATGAGGGATCCTTTGTAACACCTCAGGCTATACCTTGAACTCAGTATCAGCAGCTATGTTCTGCCTGCTATCTGATTTAGCTGTCAATATTCCTACTTTTCCATCCATTGCCTACCACTCCACTCAGAGCCTGAACAATTTGCCATCAGTCAGAAAGATAAATTATATCCACCAGATACCACACAGTGCCGTCAAAGTGCATATTCAGGAAAATGTTTCATGAGGAAATGAGGAAAAATTGTCAGTGAATCATCATCTGCTACCAAGGAAACCTATTAATCAGAAGCTGTTTTGCTGAAAATTCTGATCAAGGAAATTTTTCTCTGGGGATTTTTTTAAAAGGCAAGATTCTGTTCATTATTGTCCTGTAATGGGTGAGACCATATGGTATTTGTCTTTCACTGACTGGCTTATTTCACTAAGCATAATACTTTCTAGTTCCATCCATGTTGTTGCAAAGGTTAGGAGTTCCTTCCTTCTTTCTGCTGTACAAAACAAACAACAAGCAAAGCCCTGGCTGGTAGCACAGTGCATAAGGTGCCAGCCTGTGAACCCAAAGGTCGCAGGTTCGATTCCCCAGCCAGGGCACATAACCAGGTTGCAAACCAGGTCTCCAGTCAGGTCTGTGGCTGGAGGCAGGTGAAAGGCAATCATACATTGATGTCTCTCCCTCTCTGCCTCTCTCCCTTCCCATCTTTCTAAAAATAGTGAAATAAAATCTTAAAACAACAACAACAACAACAAGCAAAACAAAACCAGATATATGAATACAGTGAATGGGTCTTCAATGATCAGGGGGAGGGGGGAGGGGGAGCAGGGAGGAAGAGGCAAGGAGGGGAACAGTTTAGACAAGAACCTAGTATGGATTTTTTTCTGGATCAAAGATGGCGACAGAGTAGAGAGCAGTGCTGATGGTGTTCTTGGGTACCAGACCAGCTAGAGGACAGTATAGGGAGTGACAGACGTCTTCAGGTCCCTGAGAATTGGAGTGGTCAGCATCTGGACTCAGGGTAGCACAGCCCAGAGGCAGCGGAGACCTGCAGGAAAGCAGGTGAGACAGTTTCAAACCGGCTGGCGGGCCGAGGTCGGCTCTGGGCAGTGGTGGCTCTACCCAGAGGGGCGTGTTTAACTGAAGCCAGCTCAAGGCTCCCTGGTGACTAGAAATCTGAACAGTGAAGTGTGGACAGTGAGGGCAAACGCCTTAGGGAACGAGGAATTGAACCCCTGCAGGGGAGGGACTGTGTGAGAGCCTCAATCCAGCAACAGGGAGAGAAAGCTCCTCACTGGGCCATAGGCAGAGGAGAAGAAGAGTCCAGTGGGGAGCAGGAGCAGGGGAGCAGGGAAGTGCACCGGCCAGGGCAGCCAGAGGGCCAAAAATGCTGCTGCTGGGCCACTGGGGAAACAGCAGCTTAAAGCCCCTACGAGGGGGGAGGCCCAGCCCTGCGCACCCACACAGGAACCCAGGCTCGCGATGAAACTCCAAACTCAGAGCCAGGAACTTGTAGCTGGGGCAACTTACCCTCCCACTGCAGGGGACAAAGGCCACAGACACATTGGGAGGGGCACATCACAGAGGCAGCTTAAAGGTCTCCTGGGAGAGCTGGTCTGCTTGGAGAATTGGCTCTTGCCCGGGGGAGCTAAGCAGTGTTGGCAGACCCTGGGCACTGTTGGTGGACCGGGCTCCCTCCTCCGGGAGCTGTAGGGGCAGGGCCACTCATCACAGGAACCAGTGAGGTTGCAGGCTGCCCTGCACAGGTGCCAGGGGCCCACCACAGGCAGGAACCTCCACCAGGAGTTGGAGGGGGCACCCTGCGGGCCCCATAACATGGCAGTCCTAAAACCCAGCTAGGCAACTGAAGGCCCAGCTGACCTGGGGACTGACACTCAAAATAAGCCCTGACTGTGACAATCATAGGCCCTGCCACTCCAAGACCAGCTAGACTGTAGATTGCAGAGACCTGACCAAGAAAAAGAGGCAGCCTCAGGATATGGATCACTGCTGATCTCAAGCACCTGAGTTATACCGAGAACTGCATGAACTATTAATCCCTAACATATCCTTTTCAAAAGTGACTTCTCACATATTTTTAATCCCTCCTATCTCAATCCACCTAAATATCCAAGACCTTCCCCCTACTCTTGATTTAAAGTCTACTCACTCTCTGGCTATAACACATTCCCAGTCCTCAATCTAAGTATTCCTCCCCTCCCCAGCCACCTAAACCCTTTCTTTATTCTTTTCTTTCTTCCTTTTTCTTTTTTCTCCTTCCCCCCCCCCCTTCTTTTTTTTTTTTTTTCCTTTTCTTCCTGTTAAAGCCCACAGGTCCTGGCTCCACCTGGCCCAATCTGAGATCATAAAGGGTGAATAGATACCTAAACCCATTTTTTATTAATATTATTTTTTCTTTTTCTTATTTTTTCCTTCTTTTTTAATTAAAATTTTTTTTTTGTTTGTGGGTTTTTTTTTTTTTTTCTCTCTGCTATAAACCCACAGGTCCTGGCTCCACCTGGACCAATCAGGGATCATTATGGGTGAACCCTTTTTCCATATCATATATATGTGGGGAAAAAAAGAATCAGTCCATCACCAAAAGGAAAGGAAGAATCCCCAGAAAGACCACCAAATGAAACAGACACACCTGAAATATCAGATAAGGAATTCAAAAGAACAATGATAGAGAAGCTCAATAAGCTTAGCCACATCAAAGAAAACTATAAACAACTCCAGGGAAGTTACAAGGAACTTACTGAGAGCTACACCAGCATCAAAAAGGACACAGAAACTATCAATAAGTGCCAGGAGGAAATGAAGAATACAATTTTTGAAATGAAGAATACAGTAGAAGGAATCAACAGTAGGCTAGAAGAAGCAGAGGACCAGATCAGTGAGTTGGAGGATAAAGTAGACAAATATTCCAAGACAGTACAAGAGAATTAAAAAAGGCTGAACAAGTGGCACTATTTACAATAGCCAAGTGCTGGAAACAGCCTAAGTACCCATCAGTGGATGATTAGATCAAAAAACTTTGGTACATTTACACAATGGAATTCTATATAGCAGAAAGAAAGAAGGAACTTGTACCCTTTGCAACAACATAGATGGAACTGAAGAGTATTATGCTTAGTGAAATAAGCCAGTCAGTGAAGGACAAATATCATATGACCTCACCCATTACGGGACAATGATGAGCAAAACTAACAACAAGCAAAACAGAACCAAGTATATGAATACAAGGAATAGGCCTTCAGTGGTCAGGGGAAAAGGGGCTGGGGGAGGGGAGAGGTGGGAGGCCGAGGCAAGAAAGGGGAGCAGCTTAGACAAGAACCTAGTATAAAGGAACCATGGACATGGACAACAAGGGGATTGATTTTGTGGGATGGGTGGGTGGGGAGGAGGACAGAGAGGAGCAAAAAGGGGATGGATGTAATACAACAACAATAAAATTAAAAAAAAAGAGAGAGAGAAAAAAAAAAGGCTGAACAAGATTGAAGAGGGTTTAAGAGAGCTGCAGGACAACATGAAACGTAACAACATCTGTATCATAGGGATACCAGAAGGAGAAGAGAAACAAGGAATGGAAAACCTGTTCACAAAAGTCATGATAGAAAATTTCCCTAACATGATGAGTGAAAACATTAATCCAGTTCAGGAAGCACAGAGGGTCCCAATGAGAATCAACCCAAACAGACCAACACCAAGGCACATTATTATTAAAATGGCTAATTACAAAGACAAAGAGAGAATCCTAAAAGCATCAAGAGAGAAATGAAAAATAACATATAAAGGGGCTCCAATAAGGCTATCAAATAATTATTCAACAGAAACAATTCAAGCCAGAGGGAATGGCAAAAAGTATTTCAAGTCATGGTAAACAAAGGCCTGCAACCAAGAATACTCTACCCAGCAAGGCTCTCATTCAAGATAGAAGGAGATATAAGGAGATTCCCAGACAAAATAAAACAAACAAACAAAAGACTAAAAGAATACATCTCTACCAAACCAGCATTGCAAGAAATGCTAAAGGGTCTGCTTTAAAAATAAATAAATGAATAAAATGAAGAAACAGAGAAAGCCAAAGAGGAATACAGATACAAAGGGAGAAAATGGCAATGAATAAATATCAATCAATAATAACCTTAAATGTAAATGGATTAAATGCAGCAATCAATAGACATAGGGTAGCCGAATGGATAAGACAACATGACCCACATATATGCTGTCTTTAAGAGACCCACCTCAGAACAAAAGATCGACACAGATTGAGAGTGAAGGAATGGAAAATAAATATATCAAGCAAATGGACATGAAAAAAAAGCTGGAGTAACAATACTGATTTCAGACAAAATAGATTTTACAATGAAGGCCATAAAAAGAAACAAAAATGGACATTTCATAATACTTAACGGAACTATCCATCAAGAAGAAATAACTCTGGTAAACATATATGTACCCAACCTAGGAGCTCTGAAATATGTAAGGAAATTCTTGGAAGACATTAAGAAAGATATAGACAGCAACACACTAATAGTAGGGGATTTTAATACCCCACTATCAACAATGGACAGATCTTCCAAACAAAAAATCCCCCGAGATGTTGTGGCATTGAACAACACTCTAGAGGAAATACACCTAACTGATGTCTACAGAGTCTTTTACCCCAAAGAAGCAAAATACACCTTCTTTTCAAATGCACAGAGATCATTCTCCAAGATTGACCACATGGTATGTCACAAGACAAGCCTCCACAAATATAGAAAAATTGAAATCATACAAAGCATCTTCTCAGATCACAATGGCTTGAAACTAGAAACCAATCGCAAGGGAAAATAACAAAAATTCTCTAACACATGGAGACTAAATAACATGCTTTTAAGCAATGAAGGGGTTAACAATGAGGAAGGAAATCATCAAGATCAGAGCAGAACTAAATAACTCAGAGATTCAAACTATTTGAAATCAAAAGGTCCAGGAGCTGGTTCATTGAAAAAATAAACAAAATTGACAAGCCTTTATCCAGACTCATCAAGAAAGAGAGAGAGAGAGGACCCAAGTAAACAGAATCAGAACTGACAGAGGAGAAAGCACGACTGATACCCCAGAAATACAAAAGATTGTAAGCAATTACTACAAACAACTATATGACAAAAAATAGGACAACCTGGATGAAATGGACACATTTCTGGAAAGGTATAATCTACCAAAACTGAACCCAGAAGAAGCAGAAAGCCTGAATAGGCCAATAACAACTAGTGAAATTAAAGAAGTAATCCAAAATCTCCCAAAGCACAAAAGCCCTGGACCAGATGGCTACACAGGAGAATTCTACCAAACATTTAAAGAAGAACTAACTCCTATCCTCCTCAAACTATACCAAAAAATTCAGGAAGAGGGAAGACTCCCAAACTCTTTCTATGAGGCCAATATTATTCTAATCCCAAAACCAGGGCAAGACACAATTAAGAAAGAAAGCTACAGGCCAATATCTCTGATGAACATAGATGCTAAAATTCTCAACAAAATATTGGCCAACCAGATTTAACAGTATATTACAAAGATCATACACCATGATCAAGTGGGTTTCATCCCAGGGATACAAGGATGGTACAACATTCATAAATCAATAAATGTAATACACCACATCAACAAATTGAAAGACAAAAACCATATGATCATATCAATAGATGCTGAAAAAGCATTTGATAAAGTGCAGCAACCATTTATGATAAAAACCCTCAGCAAAATGGGAATAGAGGGAGCATACCTGAACATCATAAAGGCCATCTATGAGAAACCTGAAGCTAACATCATACTTAATGGACAAAAACTGAAAGCTTTCCCCCTAAGATCAGGAATGAGACAAGGCTGTCCACTTTCTCCACTTCTATTCAACATTGTCTTGGAAGTTCTAGCTATAGCCGTCAGAGAAGAAAAAGGAATGAAAGGTGTCCAAATTGGAAAGGAGGAAGTCAAACTGTCATTATTTGCAGATGATATGATAGTGTACATACAAAACCAGATAGGCTCCACCAAAAACTTTCTCTACCTAATAAACAAATTTAGCAAAATAGCTGGCTATAAAGTCAATATCCAGAAATCAAAAGCATATTTGTATACCAATATTGAAAAAACAGAAATAGAAGCGAAAAAACAAATCCCATTTATCATAGCAACAAGAAAAATAAAGTACCTAGGAATAAACTTAACTAAGGAGGTAAAAGACCTGTGCTCAGAAAACTACAGAGCAATGACAAAGGAAATCAAGGAAGATACAGATACTTGGAAGCATATACCATGTTCATGGATGGGAAGAATTAGCATCATTAAAATGTCCACACTACGCAAAGTAATTCATAGATTCAATTCAATCCCAATTAAAATACCAATGACAGACTTCACAGAAATAGAAAAAATACTTCAAAAATTTATATGGAGCCAAAAACCCCCACAAATAGCCACAGCAATCTTGAGAAAGAAGAACAAGGTAGGAGGAATCACAATACGGGACTTCAAACAATACTACAAGGCTACTGTCATCAAAACAGCCTGGTACTGGCATAAGAATAGACATATAGATCAATGGAACACAATACAGAACCCCAAAATTAACCCAGGACTCTATGGTCAACTAATATTTGACAAAGGGGGAAGGAACATGAAATGGAGTAAAAACAGTCTCTTCAACAAATAGTGTTGGGAGAACTGGACAGCAACATGCACAAAGATAAAACTAGACCACCAACTTACACCATACACCAGAATCAACTCAAGATGGATGAAGGACTTAAACATAAGCAGTGCCACCACAAAGGTCCTGGAGAAAAATATAGGCAGTAAACTTTTGGATACCTGCACAGAAATATGTTTACTGATACTTCACCAAGGTCCAAGGAAATCAAAGAATGAGTCAATAAATGGGACTATATCAAATTGAAAAGTTTCTGTTCAGCTAATGATAACACCAGCAAAATTCAAATGGAACCAACTGTATGGGAAAACATAATTGCCAAGGATACCTCAGACAAGGGTCTGATCTCCAAAATATATAAAGAACTAATGGGACTCAACACCAGGGAGACAGACAGCCCAATTAAAAAATGGGCAAAAGAAATGAACAGACAACTTACTGAGGAAGATATACAAAGGGCCCAGAGGCATATGAAAGAATGCTCAACTTCACTAGTCATCAGAGAGATGCAAATTAAAACCACAATAAGATACCACCTCACCCCTGTCAGAATGGCAATCATCAGCAAATCAACAAACAACAAGTGTTGGCGAGGATGCAGGGCAAAGGGAACCCTCATACACTGTTGGTGGGAATGCAGCCTGGTGCAGCCACTGTGGAAAACAGTATGGAGTTTTCCTAAAAAACTAAAAATGGAACTGCCTTTTGATCCAGCAATTCCACTACTTGGACTATACCCAAAGAATCCTGAAACACCAATTCATAGGAAACTATGTACACCTATGTTCATAGCAGCACTATTTTCATTAGCCAAGTGCTGGAAACAGCCTAAGTGCCCATCAATGGATGTTTGGATCAAAAAGCTTAGGTACATTTACACAACGGAATACTATACAGCAGAAAGAAAGAAGGAACTCCTACTCTTTGCAACAACATAGATGGAACTGGAGAGCATTATGCTTAGTGAAATAAGCCAGTCTGTGAAGGAGAAATACCATATAATTTCACTCATTATAGGACAGTAATGAACAAAACTAACAACGAGCAAAACAGAACCAAATATATTTATACAGTGAATAGGCCTTCAGTGGTCAGGGGGAAGGGGTTTGTGGGGAAGGGGGAGGTAGAGGCAAGGAAGGGGAGCAGTTTAGACAAGAACCTAGTATAAAGGAACCATGGACATGAACAACAGGTGGGATTGACTTTTGGGTGAATGGGTGGGTGGGGAGGGAGACAGAGTGGAGCAAAAAGGGGTTGGATGTAATTCAACAAAAATAAAATTAATAATAAAAAAGAACCTTGTATTGAAGAACCATGGACATGGACAAGTGGGATTGACTTTGTGAGGGAGTTAGTGGGTGGGGATGGCGACAGAGGGGAGTAAAAAGGGGATGGATGTAATACAACACTAAAATAAAATTTTTAAAAAGGCAAGATTCTTGCTGGCTAAGATATCTGAGAGGTGGAATAATGATCACTTGGCATTATTGCTAATGATAATAATCAGAACAATAACAATTATTGATCTAGCACATAGCATGTACCATGTGTTCATGTATATTTTCTACAGTTCTTGCACCTATAGTTTGAGTATTTTTTCTTATTTTTCTTTCATTTTTCACTTTGTTTAATTTTCATGTTTATTTTGTAACAAAGGCTTTAGTATCTTTCATTTTTATTTAATTTATTGGAGTGGTACTGTTTAACAAAATTATACAGGTTTCATTGCACAATTCTACAATCATCTGTACATTGTAGTGTGTGTTCACTACCCCAAGCCAAGTCGCCTTTTTTTCTTGTTATTATGTAGTTGAGTAAACTGAGGCAGAGTGTAAGGGTTTGTAAAACATCTGGTTCTCTTGATTTTAAAGTCCATGATTTTGAAAGCTCTATCTAGCTCATGCTTGAAACTTTTTCAAAAGAAAGGCTAATAGAACTGGTGTTCTTTCTTTATTTTTTGTTGTATTTTTAAAAAGATTTAATTTATTATCTTTAGAGAGAGGGGAAGGGAGGAAGGCAGAGAGAGAGAGAAACATCAATGCATGGCTGCCCTTCACCTGCCTCCAGCCGCAGACCTGGCTGGAGACCTGGCTTGCAACCTGGTCATGTGCGTTGGCTGGGGAATTGAACCAGTGACCTTTGGGTTCGCAGGCCAGTGCACCTTTCCACTTAGCCACCAGCCAGGGCTCATTTTTTTTTTGCATTTTTAATTATTATTGTATTATAATTGTTTCATTTTTCCCCATTGCTCTCCCCTGCCCAACCCTCCCCATCCCCTCTCCCACAGTCAATCCCTACCTCCTTGTCCATGTCCATGGGTCTTTCACATTAGCTCCTCTACTAAACCTCCCCTACTTTTGTCCCCTCTTCCACTTGCCCTCTCCCCTGGTCATCATCATTCTGCTCCTTTTCCCCCATGTCTCTGGTTCCATTCTTCTTGTGTTTCTATTGTTCATTTTTTTTCTATATTAACTGAGATCATATGGTATTTGTCTTTTGCTGCCTGGCTTATTTCACTAAGCATGATACTTTCCAGTTTTACTTTGGAGGATTTGGGTCATTTTGGAAATCAAAATTCCATGGCCAATCCCTCTCTTTTACCTTTGCATTAGTTGGAATATTTTCCTCTTCTTTGGTGATATACTCTGTCCATGTGTACCAATATCCACCACCTTGCTTGAGAAAATAAAAGTCATAGATGCTTCCTGGATCCAGAGAAATAGAACATGTCATTAGCACAACCAGGTTTACATTTCACAGCGGAAGTACTTAACTACTTCAGCTAGAAGCATCTGAAGTGTATACCAATACTGGCATAGTTGTGGTGAAACTTACACACTGGTGATGACTGCATAAACTGGAACATCTTTTAAAGAGAATTGACATCATTAGTTGTATAAAAATAATAGTTGCCATGTATGCAAATAAATTATTTTAATAATGTAAAGAGGAAGTATTGAAAAAAAACAACCATAAAGAAAGCAACAAATTAAACATTATATTCAGAGAAAAATACCATTTTTTTAAAGAGAGAAGAAGGGAGAGAAAGAGAGAAACATCAATTTGTTGTTCCATTAATTAATACATTCTTGATGGATTCTTGTTATGTGCCATGACCAGGGATTGAACCCAAAACCATGGTGTATCAGGATAATGTTCTAATTGAGGTGTCCAGCCAGGGCCAGAAATAACTTTTGATGACAACCCTTTTAGCCCTCTTTCCAGGTACACAAACACATTGGGAATAGAAGGACAGATAGATGGAAGAAGGAATTTTATAAGAATGGGATTACCTGATATGTTCTATTTTTTTTTTTTTTTATTTTTTAAAGATTTAATTTATTAGTTTTAGAGAGAGGGGAAGGGAGAGAGGCAGAGATGTAGACATCAATGTATGGTTGCCTTTCACCTGTCTCCAGCGAAGGACCTGGCTGGAGGCCTGGCTTGCAACCTGGCTATGTGCCCAGGCTGGGGAACCAAACCAATGACCTTTGGGTTCGCAGTCTGGTGCCTTATGTACTGCACCACCATCCAGGGCCCTATTTTTAAATAAAGACTTATATTTCATTCAATTTAAATTTAGCAGAAGGAGTTAACATGAAACTAAAGGACCTATTGAACTTCAGAAAAATCATTATTCACTATAAGATAATCTGGTTCCTAAAAAGCAGCTTCTAAAATAATAATTTAGAGATACAAGATGACTAAGGGGAAGCTACTCTAACCTTCCAGGACCAAACTGTAGTTACAGTTAAA
This sequence comes from Noctilio leporinus, assembly GCA_004026585.1. Lineage (NCBI taxonomy): Eukaryota > Metazoa > Chordata > Mammalia > Chiroptera > Noctilionidae > Noctilio > Noctilio leporinus. The sequence continues at coordinate 48,987 of PVIW01009252.1, forward strand.
ATATAGAAAAATTGCCCTGAATAACCAACTGAACACTATCTGGAGAGAAGCCCCACACTAAGGACATTTGGAAGAAACCACATCATCACAATGATAATGGGGGGAAGTGTGAAGGTGTGAGAGGGCTTGCTGGGCTTCCATGGGTGACAGCTGAAGTTCTGGATGGATAGTTCAGTGACGGGATGGGGGGCATTCCACCTGAGAACTGTGGAGTCTAATCTCCAAGCTGGGTTCCACAGCCTACAGCACCAGGACTGAGAAAGGGACCCCAATAACATCCAACTGCAAAAAGCAGCAGAGTTTTTGTCTACCTGGAGAAATGGCTAGAGATGCAAAAGTCCTCTTAAAGGGCCAATACACAAAATTTTGTCTGCAACCACTTATCCTGGGCTCTGCAGGAAGGAAGGCAGAGTATACTAGAGCTATATGAAGAGAGTTTGAGGTTGGTGGCTTCAGGGAGAGAACAGAAGGGTCAGCTTCCAGGATTCTTGCACTGTCATTCCCCATATAACAGAGCCATCTTTCTCAGGTAGAGCACTCCCTTACGTGGGGCAGCAGCCTAGGGAGAAGCAATAGTCCCACCCACAGGAATCTCTCTTGACCTAACCTGTGGAGCTTAAGCTAGCCTGCATAGAAGTACAGCTGGATGGAGGCTATTTAAGTGTTTAAGCTTAACAGAAAGCCTGCAAGTAAAAGAGGATCCCTGGGAGCTCTGAGACTTAAGATAACCCTTCCCAACGCCCAGGGCTGGTGAAAACTGGCCTCGGTGCACAGTCTAGTTCTTTCTGCATATACCCAGACCCGGCAGTGGAAACCATAAGATATGGATCACTGATAGCTTTGAAGAGGTTTCCCTGGGCCAGTCACAGGCAATGTCTGACATAGAGCAGAATCAGAGTCTTTGCAGATCAACCTATAGAAACAAACTCAAAGTGGCAGCCAAAATGGGAAGTCAAAGAAACAGGCCCCAAATGAAAGAACAAGAGAATGTCCATAAGAACTAAATGATGGAAGCAAGTAATTTATCAGATGTAGAATTTACAGTAATGATTATAGACATATCAACAGCGTGAAAAAAAAAAAAAAACACAAAAGAAGGCCAGTCAGAAGTAAAGAATGCAATATCTGAAATAAACAATACACTAGAAAAATTAAAGAGTAGGTTAGATGGGGCAGAGGATCAGAGCAGAGATTTGGAAGACAAAATAGAAAAAAGTACCCAAGCAGACCAGCAAGAAGAAAAGATAATTTTTAAAAATGAGAGTTTAAGAAACCTTTGGAACAACATGAAGCATAACAACATCCACATCATAGAAATACCAGAAATAGAAGAGAGTGAGCAAGTGATGGAGAACCTATTTGAAAATATAATGACCAAAACCTTCCCTAATTTGGTGAAGGAAAAAGACACCTGGATCCAGGAAGCAAGGGAGTCCCAAACAAGATGAACCCAAGGAAACCCACATCAAGACACATCGAATTAAAATGGCAAAGCTTAAAGACAAGGAAAGAAAGTTAAAAGCCTCAAGAGAAAAGCCGTTAGTGCCTACAAAGGAATTCTAATTAAGACTTTCTTCTGATTTCTCAACAGAAACATTTCAGGTCAGTAGGGAAGCATGAAATATTCCAGGTAATGAAAACCAAGGACTTAAAACTAAGGTGACTTTATCCATCAAGACTATTATTTAAAATTGAAGAAGAGAATTTTCAGAAAGCTGGGCTGTATGGAAGCCCAACAAGCAAGGAATTAAGAAGTCACATTTATCCAGACAGGTGGGAGGCACAGAGATGCAGAGACACTGAATAAGTAGTCCTACACCTACATGTGGTGAATAAAAATCAGGAGGAATACCTTAGGGGTGAAGGATCCCTGCCCCACACCAGACTACCCAGCCCAGGGTGCCAGTGCCTGGAAGACAAGTCCCCATAATGCCTGACTATAAAAGCCAGTGGGGGGGGGGGTTTGGGGCAGCAGAAGAAACTGGAATTCTCAGGCATCTCCTTTTAAATGGCCTGAAATGGACTTAGGACTTAGGCAAACTCACTCTCTGTGGGTACCAGCACCAGGGCAGCAACTTGTAGGGGCACCAGGGCACATGGGAGAAATTGAAGTGTCTGAAATTAGGTGAGTGCTAGGGGGCAGCTTCCTCCCAGACAAAACCCCAGAGGCCAGGCAGTGTCCATTGTCCCTTTTCTGAGCCTTCCCATGCACAGAGCCACAGAGTGGAGACACCATATCGGAGACTCCATCAACTTCGTTCACACAGGTTGCCTTAGCAATTACCTAAAGTTCCACCCCATCCAACTCATGGGTGTACTTTTCTACAACAGGCCACACTACTAAGGGAATCAAAGCAGCTCCACCTAATACATAGAAACAAAAACAGGAAGGCTGCCAAAATGAGAAGAAAAAGAAACATGGCCCAAATGAAAGAATAGAAAAAAACTCCAGAAAACAGCTAAACAAAATGGAAATAAGCAATCTGTCAGATGTAGTTTTCAAACCACCGGTTATTAGAATGCTTAAGAAACTCACTGAGTACTTCAACAACATAAACAAGACTCAGGCAGAAATGGTTACACTAAATGAAATAAAGCAAAATTTACAGAGAGCCAACAGTGAAGGAGATGAAACCAAGAATAAAGCCAATGATTTGGAAAATACAGAAGAAAACAATCATTAAATCAGAACAGCAAGAAGAAAAATGAATTTAAAAAAATAAGGATAAGTTAAAAAGATTTCTAGACAACTTCAAATGTATCATGAAAAGTAAAATTATTTGGAATTGTTTATAGCACAAACCTTTTCTTAGAGAAATACAGAAAAAAAAAACAAAAAAATAAAATGAGTTATTTTCACATAGCAGGATTACCATGGATCTTTGTTTTCTTCTTTTGTTTGTTCTCTCTATTTTCTAAACTTTATGTAACATATTAGTTGGGTAGCAAGAAAGGAACAGTAGTAAGATGGCGACAGAGTAGAGAGCAGTGCTGATGGTGTTCTCAAGTACTAGAGCAGCTAGAGGACAAAACAGGGAGCATGAGACATCTTCAGGACCCTAAGAATTGGAGCGATCAGCATCTGGACACAGGGGAGCACAGCCCAGAGGTAGAGGGGGCCAGCAGGACAGTAGGTGAGGCATTCCACACCAACTGGCTGGTGGGCCGAGATCGGCTCTGCCCAGAGGGCCGCGTTTGACTGAGGCCAGTTCCAGGCAACCTGGCGACTGGAAGTCTCAACAGTGAAGTGCGGGTGGCTAGGGCAAACAACATAGGGAACGCGGAATTGAACTCTTGCAGGGGAGGGACTGTGTGAGAGACTCACTCCGGCAACAGGGAGAGGAGGCTCCTCCTGGGGCTAGAGGCAGAGGAGAAGAGTCCTTCGGGAAGCCTGAGCAGGGGAGCGGGGAAGTGCACTGGCCTGGGAGGTAAGATGGCCGAAAACGGTGCTGCTGGGCCACTGGGGAAACAGCAGCTAGAAGCCCCTGTGAGGGAGGAGGTCCAGCCCTGCGCAACCACACAGGCCCCCAGGCTCCACGAAACTCCAGATGGAGCCAGCGAGCCAGGAACTAGTAGCGGGAACAACTGACCCGCCATTGTGGGAGACAAAGGCTGCACCACCCACACCTGGGAGGGGCTCACTGCAGAGGACGCATAAAGGGCTCCTGGGAGAGCTGGTTGGCTTGGAGGATTGGTGCCTGCCCCAGAAGGGCTGGGCAGTGTAGGTGGACCCCGGACAGTGTTGAATGACAGGGGAGGCCTCCTCCCGGAACTGCAGGGGCGGGGCCAGTCATCACAGGGACCAGCAAAGTTGCAGGCTGCCCTGCAGAGATGCTGGGTGCTCATCATGGGCTGGAATGTCTGCCAGGAGTGGGAGGGGGCACCCTGCAGGCTCCAGAATACCGGCAGCCCTAAAACCCAGGCAGGCTGCTGAAGGCCCAGCCTACCTGGGGGCGGACACTCAGAATCAGCCCTGACTGTGACAATCAGAGGCCCTGCCACGTGCCAAGACCGGTTAAAATATAGACTATAGACTGTAAAGTCCTGACCAAGAAAAGAGGCAGTCTCAAGAAAGGGATTGCTGCTAATCTCAAGCACCTGAGTTATACCGAGAGCAATATGAACTATTAATCCCCAACATATCCTTTGCAAAAGTTACTTCTCACATATTCTTAATCCCCCCCATACCTCAATCCACCTAAATACCCAAGACCCTCCCCCTACTCTCAAATTAAAGTATACTCACTCTGTGGCTACAACACAGTCCCAATCCTCAATCTAAGTATTCTTCCCTTCCTCAGCCACCTAAACCCTTTCCTTAGTCTTTTCTTCCTTCCTCTTTTTTTTTTTTCTTTTTTTTTTCCTTTTCTACCTAGTAAAGCCCACAGGTTCTGGCTCCATTTGGACCAATCAGAAATCATAAAGGGGGAACAGACACCTAAACCCTTTCTTTATTAATATTGATTTCTCTTTGTCTTGTGACTTTATCCCCCCT
>PVIW01009253.1:0-21128 GCA_004026585.1 Noctilio leporinus
GGAAGGCAGGAATGAGAAGTAGAGAAACATCAATGTGTGAGAGATACATCAATCAGTTTCCTCCTCCTCCTCCTCCTCCTCCTCCTCCTATCTCTTCCTGGAGGATGACTGGATGGTTGTGCTGTAGCTGCCTGTGTTATCCAAGAGATAGTACTTTGGATGGAAGGGAACTCTGCATAGTATTGGGCTGGACTGGCAGAAGGCAGCAGGTTTATTCTTTGGCTGTTCTAGAGGTAATAAGCTATGAGACAGAAGCCTGCCATTCTTCCAAACTTCTGTAGCTTTAGTATTTTATGTTGTTTTAGTTTGTGAACTAACCCTATAGAAATAAGAACTATAAACTAACAGGGGTGGGAAGGAGATGCTAGGAGAACTCAGATGTTAAAGAGTTTAGCTTTAACTGATAACCTTAATTGACTAAAGCCTAACTAGAGTTAAAGAGTTTAGCCTTAATTGATAGGCCTAAGTGACTAGTGCTTGCAGTAAGCTGTTTGTTTTTCTTTTTTCTTTTCAAAATTGTGAGGTTTTTGCATAAAGACTCCTTTCCTTTATTCCCAAACCCTTGCCTCTGGAGTTTTGCCTTAAGAGTGGTAGCTGGCAGAAGGAACCTCAATTGCTGTTTGGTAACAGCAATGGAGACTCTGGTGAGAACCTAGTTACCTGTGGCTGGTTGATCCCAAAAATGGGAATGTGGGAGTTCCCAGTCTCTGGGAATTTTTCTGAATGTCTAGACAAGGTGCCAACCACCTAAACATGCCTAGGTGGAGAAAAGGAAAATAAAATGGGTGTAGGAAAGGGCCATGGAATAAGGTCCAGGTGAGGACTGTTTTGAGGAAGCCATTGTGTGGGGACCATCTTTTATGAGATTGGTTGGCAGAAAATTTGCTTGTGAGTACTCTTTGTAATAATGTATTCATGGATACTGGTTTTGTTTCTATGTTCTCAGGTTTATTGGATTTTTCTGGTTATACTTTTTGCCTGGATATCCAGGTCAATAAGGGCAATTCTGTGCTGGATCCTATAGGGAACCTGCTGGGTAGAATTTTGGCAGACTAGAATATGTATTGCTATTATTCAATGTTCAAGGAAGTATTGATTAATTACACTAATACCGTGTGGCCTGTGTGTGTTTTGGATTGTGAGGAAAAGTGGCCATGCATGGCTCCCTAAGTTATAGTACCATAATGCAATTGAAACAGTATTGCCAACAGTTAGATAGATGAAATTCATTATGTTAATGCATTTATGTCATTACATAATAGGGTTGTGCCAGGAGCGGAGAATTGCTTGATGGTACAGAGAAGGGAGGAGGCCTCAAAGCCTCTTCCCAATAGTAAAGACACAGGGAGGAAAGAAGAATGAAGAGGTAAATTATGTTAATGTTCTGAACCCAGGGAACCCATGGTTGGTGGCAGGAGGAGCTTCCTATCTACCCCCTCCCTTTGTGAGCTGCCCTTAAAGTAGACACCACAGAGCTGATGGCTCCACCTCTGTATGATGACAGATTAGTCTCCCCCTATAAGACATGTCAGGGTACCCAATTTGGCCAGGGATCATCCCTACCAGAGCAAGATAGTTTCCTTTGAGGCAATATCCTACAGGTGGAGTAAATCAGCAAGGCCAACTTGGTGGCTTAACTAGAACCTAAACTGTGGGGGTCCAACCTTCCTGGAACATTACAGAAAGTGTATACTGGAAGTGCTTATGAAGAGTGTCCCAAAACAAAGGAGGCTAAATATGATACTGGCAGTTCAACAAAGACCAGATAAGAACCCTTAGAAAGGGTCTATCAGGCCTATAGAAAGCACTCTGATGCTGACCCAGAGGTACCAGAAAATGTGAGGATGGTAAGTATGACTTTTATTGGGCAAAGTGTCCTGGATATTAGAAGGAAACTCCAAAAGTTAGCTGGGGCATTGAGAATGAATCCCCCTCAGCTGGTGGACAGAGCTTTTAAAGTTTACAATGTCCAGGAAGCAAGGAAGCTAAAGCAGGCCATGATGTTCTTAGAAACAGTGGGGAGACCAAGGGAGGAATCAGGATCCTAAGGGAAGTAGGACAGGCTCACCAGGTACCAATGTGCCTATTGCAAGGAGGAGGGCTATTGGAGGAATGAGTGCCTATAATTCAAAATGGAAAATAGAAATGAAAACTCATGCCAAGAAATGCTGAATAAAGGAGGGGATTCTGATGATGAATGTGGAGGCCAAGGGGCTCCTTTGAACATCTCCCAACATATTACTATTTCCTTACATGAGCCCGGGTACAGCTGATGGTGAGTAACAAACCAATTGATTTCCTTGTAGATACAAGTGCTACCTATTTGGTGTTAAATATGAAATTAACTAAGAAAAGTTTAAATGCAGTAATGGTTACTGGAGTGACTGGACAATTATGAAAACAGGCATTCCTTCAACCCCCAGAATGCTAGCTTAGGGATCAGAGGATTGTACATAGTTTCCTCTACATGCCAGATTGTCTCATTGCATTGCTGGGCTGATCTTATTTTACAAATTACAAGCACAAGTTTGCTCATTAAAGGTACACCTAACCATCTAACAAACTCCTGCATCCATTCCAGTGAGGGGACTGAGTCTTACTAAAGACCTAGAAGACTCAGAGCACAGCCCTGAACAGAAGCTATCTAAACAATGGACTGGTCCCTATGACACCCTATTGACAACACACTCTCCTCTAAAGCTGATGGGAATCAAGCCCTGGATCCACCACACACAGATAAAACAGGCACCGCCTGAAGAGAATATAGACCCTACTCCTGTGATTGATGCTGAAAGGGAAAGTTGGACCTGCACTTCTGAGGGAGATTTGAAATTCATGTTCTGGTAAAGGATGGTGATTCCCAATACAGGGTGACAATGTTTCTTTCACTTTGTTCATGTGCTTTTAAAGCTAGGGACTCTTAGCTGCCAGATACTGAGTTAGATATGGTCCTTCCCATTGTGAAAAAAAAGAGACATGAATTGAAATTAAGTTATACTTATTTCTGAATGAGTAAAGGTATATAAAAATGTTATGAAAGTTTTAAAACTGGAGAAAAGGAATCCTCACTCTTGGATATGATTATTCTTTTTTTGCTTGGTTTCTTTGCTTCTTTTCTAATCTTATGGGGATGTGGTTTGAAATTTATTGTTTTGGGCATGTTGGGGATCTTCTGTCTCTGCTGTTTGGCCATTGGGACCAGGAGAGATCATCTATGAAGCTAGTTGGAGAGAAAACCTTTGCAATTTGGTACCTAGGAAGGGTCATTTGGTGCTAGTGGAATCTGGTGTGGGGTATAAAAGCATGTCTCTGCCTTGAGACTGGGTGGTGAGAGGTCATGTCTCTGTCAGGAGAGCAGTGGATGCAGTGGTAGGTGAGAGAGTGCCTCTACCAGTGAGGCTTTGGGCCATTTAGGACCTAGGAAAGGTTGCCTGTGTGTCCAGTTAATGAGACCCATGGGAAAGGAGACAATATTCTAAGGCTAATTCCAGTCTCCTTTCTTCCTTTGGAACTTTTTATTTGCTCTTGATTTTGCTTTGTTTCAGATCTGAAAGAAAACTGAGGTTTCCCAGAAAGAGTTAAAACTTCACATCAAGTAGAAAGTAAACAACAAAAAGTATAAGGCATGGGCGTTCAATGATAGGGGATATTAGAAGGACAAGGATTTTCATTCAAGCTTTGTATTTTTCTCTCTACCTTATTCATCCAGAATTGGCATTTTGAAGGAGTGATGACATAAGGTTTCTTTGCATAGAACCAACAAGACAAGTTGCCATTGGTGTTTGTTTGTTTACCAAGACTTTGACTAGAATGGCATTCCTGAAGAGGGACTGATAACTCTGGTTGTTACCAAAAAGCCTTGAGAGACTTGGGTTGACTTTCAAAACTAATGAAAGCCTACTGTAGAAATGGCCTGATACTTTGTCTGGTAGTGTAGTTCAGAGCAGTGTTTCCAGGAAAGGAACAAAGGTTGTTCTTCTGAAAGATGGCAAGGAGAAATCTCAAGACATGACAAGGAACCTCAAGGATTGGAGGAAGATGGGTACTGTAGGAAAAGCCAGATGGCAGGAGTGTGGCTTGACATCTGTGCCCAGTAGGGCAGACTAAAGCACAATCTAAAGGTTCCTTGTGTGAGTTCCAGCAAAGCAGACTTGAGGACATATTGTAATCAATTGTTGACTGTATTGTGTTTAAGCAAATGAACAGGAAAATAATTCAAAATATACTTAATATGGTCCCTTTGAGAACAATGAGTATGATCCTGAGAAAAGTCATGTTATAAAGAAAATCAGGAGAGAAGATGGCGACAGAGTAGAGAGCAGTGCTGATGGTGTTCTTGAGTACCAGAGCAGCTAGAGGACAAGATAGGGAGTGTGAGATGTCTTCAGGACCCTAAGAATTGGAGCGGTCAGCATCTGGACACAGGGGAGCACAGCCCAGAGGCAGAGGAGACCAGCAGGACAGTAGGTGGGGCGTTCCCGACCGACCTGCTGGCGGGCTGAGGTCGGCTCTGGGCAATGGTGGCTCTGCCCAGAAGGGCGCATTTGACTGAGGCCAGCTCTGGGCTCCCTGGCGACTAGAAGTCTCAACAGTGAAGTGCGGGCAGCAAGGACAAAAGCTATAGGGAACTCAGAATTGAACTCTTGGAGGGGAGGGACTGTGTGAGAGACTCACTCTGGCAACAGAGAGAGGAGGCTCCTCTCCGGGCTAGAGGCAGGGGAGAAGAGTCCTGCAGGGAGCCAGAGTCGGGGAGCAGGGAAGTGCGCTGGCCGGGGTGGAGAGAGGGCCAAAAACGGGCCTCTGCTGGGCCACCTGGAAAACAGCAGCTAGAAGCCCCTGCGAGGGGGGAGGCCCAGCCCTGAGCAACCACACAGGCCCCCAGGCTCCGCAGAAACTCCAAAAGGCAAGCTGGGAACTAGTAGCAGGGGCAACTAACCCTCGCATTGCCCGAGACAAAGGCTGCACCACCCACACTTGGGAGGGGCTCATCACAGAGGCTCCATAAAGGACTTCTCAGAGAGCTGGTTGGCTTGGAAAAGTGGTGCCCACCCCTGAAGGGCGGGACAGAGTAGGCGGACCCTGGACAGTGTTGACAGACAGGGGCGGCCTCCTCCTGGAACTGTGGTGGCGGGGCCAGTCGTTACAGGGACCAGCGAAGTTGTGGGCTGTCCTGCAGGGGTGCTGGTTGCTCATCACAGGCAGGAACGTCCTCCAGGAGTTGGGAGGGGGCACCCTGTGGGTTCCAGAACACCTGCAGCCCTAAAACCTACCCAGGCTGCGGAAGGCCCAGCCTACCTGGGGGCGGACACTCAGAATCAGCCCTACTGTGACAATCATAGGCCCTGCCACGTGCTAAGACCGACTAGAATATAGACTATAGACTGTAAAATCCTGACCAAGAAAAAGAGGCAGCATCAGGAAAGGGATTGCTACCAATCTCAAACACCTGAGTTATACCGAGAGCAACATGAACTATTAATCCCCAACATATCCTTTTCAAAAGTTACTTCTCACATATTCTTAATCACCCCCATGCCTCAATCCACCTAAATACCCAAGACCCCACCCCCCACTCTTGAATTAAAGTCTACTCATTCTGTGGCTACAACACATTCCCAGTCCTCAATCTAAGTATTCCTCCCTTGCCCAGCCACCTAAACCCTTCCTTTATTCTCTTCTTCCTTCCTCTTTCTTTTTTTTCTCTTTTCTTCTTTCTTCTTTTCCTTTTCTTCCTGGTAAAGCCCACAGGTTCTGGCTCCACCTGAACCAATCAGAAATCATAAAGGGTGAACAGACACCTAAGCCCTTTCTTTATTAATATTGATTTCTCTTTGTATTGTGACTTTCTCCCCTTTTTTTAATTTTTAACTTTTATTTATTTTCTTTCTTTCTTCTTTCTTTTCTCCCTGATAAAGCCCACTGGTCCTGGCTCCACCTGGACCAAACAGAGTCCATAAAGTGTGAGCAGACACCTAAGCCCTTTCTTTATTAATATTGATTTCTCTTTGTATTGTGACTTTCTCCCTTTCTTTCTTTCTTTCTTTCTTTCTTTCTTTCTTTCTTTCTTTCTTTCTTTCTTTCTTTCTTTCTTTCTTTCTTTCTTTCCTTCCTTCCTTCCTTCCTTCCTTCCTTCCTTCCTTCCTTCCTTCCTTCCTTCCTTCTTTCCTTCTTTCTTTCTTTCTTTCTTTCTTTTTTTCTCTGCTAAAAGCCCTCAGGTCCAGGCTCCATCTGGACCAGTCAGGGATTATTAAGGGTGAACAGCCATCTAAACCCTTTCTTCTTACTATTATTATCGTTTTAATTTTTTTTCCTTTTTTATTTTTTTTTGTTTGTTTTGTTTTGTTAGGTTTGGTTTTTTCTTTTTTGTTTTTTGTTTGTTTGTTTTTGTTTTTGTTTTTTCTGCTAAAAGCCCACAGGCCCAGAATACAACTAGATAGCCAAAATAAAGGATACATCAAGAATAGCAAGTGGAGAAAACCTGAGAGATGGCAACACTGAACTCCACAAATCTCCTATCACAGAAGGGTGCTCAACTAAGGCAAGGAAGCAAAGCAGGTTAACCCAAGGAAAGAACAAAAATAAATAAATAAATAAATAAAGAGTAAGCAAGAACAGACACCCAAAATGGGGAAAAAAAGAATCAGTCCATCACCAAAAGGAAAGGAAGAATCCCCAGGAAGAACACAAAATGAAACAGAGGCAACTGGAATATCAGATAAGGAATTCAAAGGAATGATGATAGAGAAGCTTAGCGAGCTCAGCCACATCAAAGAAAATTGTAAACAAGTCCAGGAGAACTACAAAGAACTCCAGGCAAATTACAAGGAACTTCAGGGAAATTACAAAGAACTCCAGAGAAATTACAAAGAACTCTAGGGAAGTTACAAGGAACCTACTGAGAACTACAACAGCATGAAAAAGTACATGAAAACTATCAATAAGTGCCAGGAGGAAATGAAGAATACAATTTCTGAATTGAAGAATACAGTAGAAAGAATCAGCACTAGGCTAGAGGAAGCAGAGGACTGGATCAGTGAGATGGAGGATAATGTAGACAAATACTCCAAGGCAGTACAAGAGAATAAAAAAAGGCTGAATAAGACTGAAGAGGAGTTAAGACAGCTGCAGGGCAACATGAAATGTAACACCATCCGTATCATAGGGATACCAGAAGGAGAAGAGAAACAAGGAATGGAAAACATGTTCAAAAAAGTCATGATGGAAAATTTCCCTAACATGATGAGTGAAAACATTAATCAAGTTCAGGAAGCACAGAGGGTCCCAATGAGGATCAACCCAAAGAGACCAACACCAAGGCACATTATTATTAAAATGGCTAATTTCAAAGACAAAGAGAGAATCCTAAAAGCATCAAGAGAGAAAAGACAAATAACATACAAAGGGGCTCCAATAAGGCTATCAAATGATTATTCAACAGAAACAATTCAAGCCAGAAGGGAATGGCAAAAAGTATTTCAAGTCATGGTAAACAAAGGCCGGCAACCAAGAATACTCTACCCAGCAAGGCTCTCATTCAAGATAGAAGGAGAAATAAGGAGCTTCCCAGACAAAAAAAGACTGAAAGAATACATCTCTACCAAACCAGCATTGCAAAAAATGCTAAAGGGTCTACTATAAAAAGAAGTAAACAAATAAAATGAAGAAACAGAGAAAGCCAAAGAGGAATACAGACACAAATGGAGAAAATGGCAATGAATAAGTATCAATCAATAATCACCTTAAATGTAAATGGATTAAATGCACCAATCAAAAGACATAGGGTAGCCAACTGGATAAGACACCATGACCCACATATATGCTGTCTTCAAGAGACCCACCTCAGAACAAAAGATCGACACACATTGAGAGTGAAGGGATGGAAAACTATATATCAAGCAAATGGACATGAAAAAAAAGCTGGAGTAGCAATACTGATTTCAGATAAAATAGATTTTACAATGAAGGACATAAAAAGGGACAAAGATGGACATTTCATAATACTTGAAGGAACAATCCATCAAGAAGAAATAACTCTGATAAACATATACGCACCCAACATAGGAGCTCCGAAATATATAAGGAAAATCTTGGAAGACTTTAAGAAAGACATAGACAGCAACACTCTAATTGTAGGGGATTTTAATATTCCACTATCAACAATGGACAGACCTTCCAAACAAAAAATCCCCAGAGATGTTGTGGCATTGAATAACACTCTAGAGAAAATGGACCTAACTGATGTATACAGTGTCTTTTACCCCAAAGAAGCAAAATGCACATTCTTTTCAAATGCACATGGATCATTCTCCAAGATAAACCACATGGTATGTCACAAGACAAGCCTCCACAAATACAGGAAAATGGAAATCATACAAAGTATCTTCTCAGATCACAATGGCTTGAAACTAGAAACCAAACACAAGGGAAAAACCCAAAAATTCTCTAACTCATGGAGACTGAATAACATGCTTTTAAGCAATGAAGGGGTCAACAATGAGATCAAAGATAAAATAAAAAAGTTCCTGGAAACAAATGACAATGAACACACAACAGCCCAAAACCTATGGGATACAGCAAAGGCAGTTCTCAGGGGGAAATTTATAGCAATACAGGCCTTCCAAAAAAGGTTACAAGAAGTTTATAAAAACGACCTAACCACAAAGCTGCAAGAACTAGAGGAACAACAACAAACAAAGCCCACAGTAAGTAGAAGGAATGAAATCATCAAGATCAGAGCAGAATTAAATAACTCAGAGATTCAAACTACAATTTGAAGAATCAACTGAACCAGGAGCTAATTCTTTGAAAAAATAGACAAAATTGACAAGCCCTTATCCAGACTCATCAAGAAAAAGACAGAGAGGACCCAAATAAACAGAATCAGAACTGAAGGAAGGGAGATCACAACTGATACCTCACAAATACAAAAGATTGTAAGAAATTACTACAAACAACTATATAAGATGAAATATGAAAACCTGGATGAAATGGACACATTTCTGGAAAGGTATAATCTACCAAAACTGAACCCAGAAGAAGCAGAAAGCCTGAATAGGCCAATAACAACTAGTGAAATTAAAGAAGTCATCCAAAATCTCCCAAAGTACAAAAGCCCTGGACACAGGTGAATTTTACCAAACATTTAAAGAAGAACTAACTCCTATCCTCCTCAAACTATACCAAAAAATTCAGGAAGAGGGAACACTCCCAAACTCTTTCTATGAGGCCAGTATTATTCTAATCCCAAAACCAGGGCAAGATCCAACTAAGAAAGAAAGCTACAGGCCAATATCTCTGATGAACATAGATGCTAAAATTCTCAATAAAATACTGGCCAATCCAATTCAGCAGTATATTACAAAGATCATAGACCATGATCAAGTGGGTTTTATCCCAGGGATGCAAGGATGGTACAACATTCATAAATCAATAAATGTAATACACCACATCAACAAATTAAAAGATAAAAACATATGATCATATCAATAGATGCTGAAAAAGCATTTGATAAAGTGCAGCAACCATTTATGATAAAAACCCTCAGCAAAGTGGGAACAGAGGGAGCATACCTCAACATCATAAAGGCCATATATGAGAAACCTGAAACCAGTATCATACTTAATGGACAAAAACTGAAAGCTTTCCCCCTAAGATGAGGAACAAGACAAGGCTGTCCACTTTCTCCAGTTCTATTCAACATTGTCTTGGAAGTTCTAGCTATAGTCATCAGAGAAGAAAAAGGAATCAAAGGTATCCAAATTGGAAAGGAGGAAGTCAAACTGTCATTATTTGCAGATGATATGATAGTGTACATACAAAACCCAATGGGCTTCACCAAAAACTTACTCGACCTAATAAGCAAATTTAGCAAAATAGCTGGGTATAAAGTCAATATCCAGAAATCAAAAGCATTTTTGTATGCCAATAATGAAACAACACAAATAGAAATGAAAAAAACAAATCCCATTTACCATAGCAACAAGAAAAATAAAGTACTTAGGAATAAACTTAACTAAAGAGGTAAAAGAACTGTACTCAGAAAACTACAGAACAATGAAGAAAGAAATCAAGGAAGATACAAATAATTGGAAGAATATACCATGTTCACGGATGGGAAGAATTAACATCATTAAAATGTCCATACTACCCAAAGCAATCTACATATTCAATGCAATCCCAATTAAAATACCAATGACAGACTTCACAGAAATAGAAAAAAATACTTCAAAAATTTATATGGAGCCAAAAACGCTCACTGAATAGCCACAGCAATCTTGAGAAAGAAGAACAAGGTAGGAGGCATCACAATACCGGACTTCAAACAATACTACAAGGCTACTGTCATCAAAAAAGCCTGGTTCTGGCATAAGAATAGACATATAGATCAATGGAACAGGATAGAGAGCCCAGAAATTACCCAGGACTCTATCGTCAACTAATACTTGACAAAGGGGGAAGGAACATCCAATGCAGTAAATACAGTCTCTTCAACAAATGATGTTGGGAGAACTGGACAGCAACATGCCAAAAGATAAAACTAGACCACCAACTTACACCGTACATCAGAATAAACTCAAGATGGATAAAGGATTTAAACATAAGCAGTGCCACCATAAAGGTCCTGGAGAAAAATATAGGCAGTAAACTTTTGGATATCCTACGCAAAAATATGTTTACTGATACTTCACCAAGGGCAAAGGAAATCAAAGAACGAATCAACAAATGGGACTATATCAAATTGAAAAGTTTCTGTTCAGCTAATGAAATTATCAGGAAAATTCAAAGGTAACCAACTGTATGGGAAAACATAATTGCCAATGATACCTCAGACAAGGGTTTGATCTCCAAAATATATAAAGAACTAATGTGACTCAATACCAGGGAGACAGACAGCCCAATTGAAAAATGGGCAAAGGACCGGAATAGACAACTCACTGAGGAAGATATACAAAGGGCCCAGAGGCATATGAAAGAATGCTCAACATCACTAGTCATCAGAAAGATGCAAATTCAAACCACAATAAGATACTACCTCACACCTGTCAGAATGGCAATCATCAGCAAATCAACAAACAACAAGTGTTGGCGAGGATGTGGGGCAAAGGGAACCCACATACACTGTTGTTGGGAATGTTGGTTGGTGCAGCCACTGTGGAAAACAGTATGGGGTTTCCTTAAAAAACTAAAAATGGAACTGCCTTTTGATCCTGCAATTCCACTACTTGGACTATACCCAAAGAATCCTGAAACACCATTTCATAAGAACCTATGTTCACCTATGTTCATAGCAGCACTATTTCGAATAGCCAAGTGCTGGAAACAGCCTAAGTGCCCATCAGTGGATGATTGGATCAAAAAACTTTGGTACATTTACACAATGGAATTCTATATAGCAGCAAGAAAGAAGGAACTTGTACCCTTTGCAACAACATGGATGGAACTGGAGAGTATTATGCTTAGTGAAATAAGCCAGTCAGTAAAGGACAAATATCACATGATCTCACCCATTACAGGACAATAATGAGCAAAACTAACAACAAGCAAAACTGAACCAAATATATGAATATAGTGAATAGGCCTTCAGTGGTTAGGGGGTAAAGGGTTGGGGGGAGTGTGGAGGCAGAGGCAATAATGGGAACAGCTTAGACCGGAACCAAGTATAAAGGAACCATGGATATGGACAACAGGTGGGATTGACTTTGGGGGGAATGGGTAAGTGGGGAGGGGAACAGAGGGGAGCAAAAAGGGGATGGATGTAATACAATAAAATTAAAAAATAAAGGAAAATCACAGGGCTTAGTGGTGAACATTTGTCTAGTGTAGCTATCTTTCTTCAGTTTGTTTTCTCTTGGAAGATGTGTTTGTAACATCATAAGAGATTTTCAAGTTATAGGCAGGAAGATTATGTCAGGTTGTCACTGTTTAATGTCATTCCAGCAAAGGCCTTGTAATTGACTGTCTTCTCAAAAGACAATCTCATAGACTTAGAGACTGGTTTGTAATTTGTTATGTGAATTAACCTGTGTATTCTCACTTTGGTTTTCATAGGGCATATGCCTATACTTTATTACCTGGGGGTTGTTTACACAATATAGATACCACTTAAAATGTGCATCTGAGTCCTAGCTGGTGTGGCTCAGTGGATTGAGTGTTGGCCTGTGAATAAAGGGTTCACCAGTTTGATTCCCTGTCAGGGCCAGGATTGCAGGCCAGGTTTCCAGTTGGGGATGCAAGTGAGGCAACCACACACTGACATTTCTTTCCTTCTCTTCCTCTCTTTGTTTCTTTGCCTCTCTTCCTCACTTCATCTCTTTCTAAAGATAAACAAATAGAATTAAAAAAAATAGGAAGCCCATCTGCATTGCCATCTCCTCTGACTCAACAGTTTGGTTGGATTAAGAGATTGGGTTGGTGAAGTATGTGGAAGTCTGTGGGCTTTGCTTTAAAACTGGCTTCCTTTTCTGCAGAAAGGGCCCAGAAGTTACATAGGGGGATCCTAGAATATTTCCCTCACCCTGAGTTAAGTATAGTAGACAAAAGTGCTTTGAACAGGTGTGACACACCTTCCTTTAGGGAAGCCACTCTTTTCCTAATATAAGACATTGCAGAATCTGTCCCTGACTTTGTTATTTAGAATTATGGTTTTGATTATTCCTTCTAGTCCTCTTGTCAAATTTGTCACCTCCAGAGTATGAAAAGGATGCCAACTTGTTCAGCAATGCCATCCTTTAGATGTTGTGTACACCACTTTTCAGGGACAGCCAACTTACCTGAACTTTGCAAACTCCTTCTCCCTTGTGTAAAGTCCTCCCTTCATTTCAGACCCCCTGGACCAGGGGGCTAATATGACTATGCCCATGGCCAATGGGAAGTAGATACAGAAGAATGAGACCTATGCCCATTTTTCTTTGTAAGAATACAAAGGTCCAGAAGTGTTAAATGGGGGAATTGATACAGAGCAATCTGATTGGATCACTGAGGAGAAGTAGAGAAGAGCTATATGAGTAGGCAATGATAAACAGTCTAGGATGGGATTGGCTGAGAAGCTGAATGCCTCCAGAGCCCATGGAATTATGGGCTAGATTTGAAATAAAAGAAGTGCTTTTGAGCTCTCCAAGAGGCTGGTTGTGGGGCTTTCTCTTATTCTTGGAGGATGCCTAGATGGTTGTGCTGCAATTGCCTGTGTTTCTCAACAGAGTACTTTGGATGGGAAGGAACTCCAGGTGCAACTTAGAATTGGGTTGGCCTGCCTGGCAGAGGGTGTCAAGTTTATTCTTCTTGTGTTGTAGAGGGAATGAGCTGTAAGGCTGAAGCCTACCATTCTTCCAAAATTATGTAGCTTTAGTATCTTATGTTGTTTTAGTTTGTAAACTAATCTTATAGAAATAAGATAACTAAAAACTAATGGGGTGGGGGGAGAAATGATGAGAGAAGTCAGGTGTTAAAGAGTTTAGCCTTAATTGATAGTTCTAAGTGACTAATGCATGTGGAAAGCTGTTATTCCAAAATTGTGAAACCTTTGAATTAAGACTCCTTTCCTTTATCACCAAACCTTTTGCCTCTGGAATTTTGCCTAGAGGTTGATGGCAGGCAGTGGGACCCCAGTTGCTGTTTGGCAATAATGACAAGAGACCCATGGCCAAAACATATCATGAATCCTTTAAGTTCTTGATTTCAGCCTATCATGGACCCAGCTGGACAGTGTGCCTTTGGCTTCTGTAATATATTTCATTTCCTTCCAATAAATTGTCCTTTCTTTCCAACTCATATTGACAGGGACTCTGATTCCAGACCCATCAATCCCTAGTAGAGGCACAAGGAGACCAAGACAGAATGTGAGGGGCAGAGGGTGTGCTTTCATGCTAGCCAAGCCTGGAGGGCAAGAGCAGATTGAAAGAGGCTGCATGCTCCCCAAGGGCACACAGGTGAGAGCCTACCCAGCAAGAGTAGGTTGCCCAGGTCTGCAGCATGCATCACCTCCTGATAGAGTCCTTTGGGCTCTGTCCTCTGACCCAGAACCTCCAAATAAAGTTCAGGCCACATCCTCAAAGGTCACTTATTCCTAGAATGCCAAAGAGAGATAGGGACATTGGTTTTGTGGCCATAGGATGCAATTAGTCCACCATTCAGCCAGCCACTGGAAACAATCTAGGGGGCCCAAGGGCCAAAGCACTGTGTATGCTTTTAGGGCCTAGTTCTGTGCTGGGCTCAGGGAAGGGAGATGGGTGCTGCCTTTGCACAGAATAGGATCATGTCAGAGTCCAAGTTTTCAATGGGAGAAGCCATCAAGATAACAAGTTCCCAAATCCTGAGAAGAGTGAAGAGTAATCACTGTAGGATATTAGGAAGGAGGAAATAATTTTAACAATAATCCTAACAACAATAATGGTAATAGCAGCAGCTGCTGATTCTTACTAGTCCTCATCAGATATCTGGTTCCATGCTGAGTACTTCATATTAAAGTGATGAAATGTCCCCAGGACTGGAGCCAAACAGTAAGTTTGAATCCTGCTCCCTGAATCTGACACTTGCCAGCTGTGCAAACTTAGGGATGATACTTTGTTTTCCTCATCACTGGTTGCTGTATCAATACACTAATAGTTCCCATTTTACCAGGCATTTGTGAGAATGAAAGAGAAAATGCTCACAAGGCAAACACTGGAATGAATGCCTAGCACATGTCTGTGCTCAGTGTTTTTGCAAACTGTACTAATTTTCTCACAGCTCATGATCAACACTATAATCATATCCCTGCCACAGTCAGTGACCTGAGGCTCAAGGATAATCAACCGTAAGTTAAACAGTCCCAGATCTAATAAAAAATCTGAACCAGTCCCTCTGGCTCAGGGTCCATGTGTATAAAACTTCCTTGAACTATATATATATATATATATATATATATATATATATATATATATATATATATATATCCCTGTATCTGCCCATGTGTTTTCCTCTGCCTGGAATGCCCATATGGTTTCCACATCCCTGAGCTGACACCCACTCTGCAAAGTTGACTTTAGGTGTCACCCCCAGGCCTCCCCAACCCACTGTAAGTATTGTCATGGTTAAGACTGAAGCTTTGGTTGTTGACATAATGAGTTTGAGTTTCTACCACTGAAAAGCTGTGTGACCTTGGGTAAGTAACTTAACTTTTCTGAGCATCAAGTTCCTCTCCTATAAAGAAAGAATAATAGAATCTAATTCTAAGGAGGTAAGAGTTAAACAAGCTGTTATATAATAACTGTCACTGTGCATATCAAGGGCTTAATTAAGGCCAACTTTTATGATTGTTTTGTTATTAGTATTTTTTCCCATTTGTTCCATCAGCAACCTGGAAAAGCTTAACTCAGTCTGCATCTTTGCTTTTGTAACTGTGCCAAACTCCCTGAACAAAAATGCCAAAATGAGGACAACCAGGGAAAGGGGCTATTTTAGCAATAACTACCAGGAAAAGCCTCTTCAAAGAAGCAGTAATTGAGTAGGGCCTGGAAGGATGTGAAAGGGCAGCCAAGGAGAGATCTGGGGGTATTCTTTCAGTCAGAGGGAACTCTGCAGACAAAGGCTGGAAAGTGGGAAGAGCTGAGCATATTCAGGTTGGTGTGGCTAGATGGCTGTGAACAAAGGAGGAATAGGAAATAAGGTCAGAGACAACCCCAAAGAATGCGGCCTTTCAAGGCATGACAGGGAGGTTGGATCTGTTTGAAGTAATAGGAGCCCCTGAAGGAGAGCATCCATTGTGCACTCATTTACTTGGCCATGTTATAGAGCAGCATTGCCCTAAGGCCTGGGGATAAAGCATGAAAAGGAGCTCACACTCCAGAGTTTGAAACAGGTAATCCACAAGGAATTTTTTTAATTATCCAGAGAATCCTAAAGACAATAAAGTATAAGTAGGAGATAAGAGAGACTGGGGGCAACTTTATATAGGGTAACCTAGGAAGGCTTCTCAGAGGAGAGGACACTATGGGAGGGTAGAATGAAGTAAGGGATGAATCCATGTGAACAACAAAGTAAAAAAAATAGAAGACAAGTCTTGATAGCAATGAGAGTAAACAGAATGGCCACTAAAGAATTGACTAGTCTTGGTGCATGTTTATAGCCAAAGAAACACCTGGGTTCAAATCACAGTGCTTCCTACCAGCTGCAAGATCTTGTACAAGGACTCAACTTCTCTGTGCCTTAATGCCCTCATCTGTCAAATAGGTTCCCATCTCATAGGTCTATTGATGTTTTCAAACACTTTAGTAAAGGTCCAGTGCTGAGTATCAGTTTTTACTGCCCACAGAATTAACACTGCATCACATGTTATAGTGAGGGTGAGAATTTTCTAATAAACCTTTTGATACTAACATGCTTCCTTTCATTACCCAAATGTCCACCTTAAGTAAAGGGAAAAGAAGGTGGGATGGGCCCCACATTTCTTGGGGGCCAATCTAAGTCCATGCATTGCCCCTTTGCAAGGAGAGGGGGCCATGGAGTGGGGCAGGAAGAGCAAGTCCTAGGAAGGAGTAAGGCAGGAGTGGCAAACACAAGGCCCACAGGTCGAATCTGTCCCTCCACCTTGTTTTATCCAGCCTTGCACCTTGTTTTTACCTGGCTCACTTAACTGTTAAGGAGTAGTTACATTTATTCAGTCCTAAAATTACATTTGGGCCTTTGAAGGCAACTGGGAGGCCGATGTGGCCCCAGGTAAAAATGAGTTTGATACCCTGGCCTAAAGCAATAAACACACTGCTTCATCTTTCCTGTAAGGCTTGTCTGCCTGCCCTTAAAAAGGAACTTCATCCTTCAGCACAGGTAGGTGTCATGTAGCAGTGGCTCAGGTTGCCTTTTGCATCAGAGAGCCCTGGGCTCGCCCTGGAACCTCTCCTCCCCTACTATCAGTGGTGGTGGGCCAGAACACTGTTGATCTCAGCCATGTTGTGCATGTCATACTTTCTTTGATGACAGGGTCCTGGTTGTGAAAAGCCTCCAGTTG
The DNA here is from genome assembly GCA_004026585.1 of Noctilio leporinus. Classification (NCBI taxonomy): domain Eukaryota; kingdom Metazoa; phylum Chordata; class Mammalia; order Chiroptera; family Noctilionidae; genus Noctilio; species Noctilio leporinus. The sequence continues at coordinate 16,982 of PVIW01009253.1, forward strand.
GATAGTGGCACAGGAACCTAATAGAAATGGCTACCCTTGAGGATAGGTACCAGCCCAATCACAGGCTCAGTTTTCAGTGCTTGGTGGAAGACAGTTGCTGACTGCGACAATTGCTTGTTTCTTCTCAAACTGCTTCCTTTCCACAGCTTCCATCTAGAGTCTGTGTCATGAGGGATTTGGCCAGTGTTTTGTTTCCTCTTTTCATTATTATGCTGGTGAATTTATTGATCAATGGGTCTTCAAACACAGAGCTTGTTTTCATCACCGGGGCAGCTTTAGTAAGCTGCCTTTGAGAACTCCCACTCAAACTTCTGCATCTCAGTTGGCTCTGCCAAGAGTTAGTGATAATATTTCTTGTCAATCTGAGGATCCCGGTATTTAGGACTATAGTGGCTCCACCTCACCTGGATTAGCCCTGGAAGCTGAAGAACAGCACTCCCCATGCCCAGTGCTAGGTCCCACATCCCTCACACGTTTTTTTTTTTTTTTATTTAAGATTTTTATTTCATCATTTTTAGAAAGATGGGAAGGGAGAGAGACAGAGAGGGAGAGAGACATCAATGTATGGTTGCTTTTCACCTGCCTCCAGCCACAGACCTGACTGGAGACCTGTTTTGCAACCTTGTTATGTGCCCTGGCTGGGGAATCGAACCTGCGAACTTTGGGTTCACAGGCCAGCGCCTTATCCACTGTGCTACCAGCCAGGGCCCTCACACTGTTTTTACCAAGGGAAAGCCATCTTGGTTTGCTACAAGAACCCCACACAAGCTGCCCTCAATGTGCTTGAGTGAGTGACAGAGAAAAGGGAAAAGGCTCCACAGGGCCCTAAATCTCTGTATCACCCCCATTAATTTGTGCATTAAGAGTTTCTTATTCCAAGGTACAAAGGGAAGAGTCAAGAGGAAACACTCACCTTCCCATTATCCATCACAGTCTGGAAAAAAACTGTGGCAGGGCTTGATCCTCTCAGGACCCCATGCAGGGCCCTTGTAAATACTTTTGGGACAAATAGAGTGATGAACTTTTGAAAAGGTGGGTGATTTTCCTGATGTTAAGCATTAAAAAGTAAGTAACATTTAAGGCTGGTTTTTAGGGCAAACCAAGATGGCAGAGAAGTAACTGGAGCTACACCAATTTCCTCCCAACACCAAACTGGAATTACAGCTTAACTGGGGAGAAATCATCTGGAATAACCAACAGAACACCAGCTGGAGAGAAGCCTTATAACCCAGACAGAAGAGGCCTCTTAATCGCAATGTGACTGGTAAAACCTGCAGAGACATGAGAGGACTAGTGGGGCTCCCACAGGCGGCAGCTGAAGGGAAGAGAAACATCTCAGCAGCCAGTTGCTCCACCTGAGAAGGGTGGTTTCTAAACCCCCAACTGGGCTTCAAGGCCAAAAACAACAAAGCTGAGAGTAAAACAGCACCCAGCTGTAAAAAGCAAAAAGCTGCCAGGATTAGCTGTCTTGAGAGACTGAGTGAGCCATTAAAGGGTCCACACATGAGAATACAGTGGCACCGACCTACCCTAGCCTCCAGCATAGAAAGAACAGAGTGGACTAGAGACTCTTGAAGAAAGTTTGGGTCAGTAGCGTTAAGGGGAGAGTTAAGGGAGCAGCCCTTGAGTTCAGTGCTAACCCATCCCCCGCACAGCCTGCAAACCACTCATCTCCAAAGGGCAGTAGCCTGAGGCGAAGTCAGAGCCCTACCCATAGGAATTAATCTGCCCCACCCAGTAGTGCTTAAACCTGATGTCAGATCACAGGTTGATTGGATTAAAACTGAATTGATCTGCCCTACCCAGCTGTGTCTAAAACTGACTTCTGATCACAGCCTGATTGGATTAACAACAAAAGGAGACAGACAATGACAGTGGATCTCTGGTAGCCTCCAACTGGCTGACTAGGCCCAGGCTGGGACAGGAGCTGACATCACCAAGCACAGAGCCAGGAAGTAAAAAAGTGCACCTCTACACCACAGAAGGTCACAGCACTAAGACATTAAGTTAAAGCAGACCAATCCAAGAAGCAGAAACAAATAAGTCACCTAAAATGGGCAAAGAAATAAACCCTCAGTGAGAGAAAAGGAGGGATCCCTAGGAAGAGTGCAAAGTGAAAAAGAGGCAACCACATTATCAGACATGGAATTCAAAATAATAATGATAGAGAAGCTCAATGAGCTCAGTGAGTTCAAATAAAACTACAAACAGCACCAGGGGAACTACAAACAATTCCAGCCAAGCTACAAGGAACTTACTGAGAACTACTCCAGCATTAAAAAGGACCTAGAAAGCATCAGTAAGAGCAGGAGGAAATGAATATAATTTCTGAATTGAAGAACACAGTAGAAGGAATCAAAAGCAGGCTACAGAAAGCAGAGGATCAGATCAGCGAGCTGGAGGTCAATGTGGAAAAAAATTCCTGGACAGAGCAACAAAATGAAAAAAGACTGAACAAGAATGAAGAGGTTTAAAGAGAGCTGCAGGACAACATGAAATGTAATAACATCCATTTCACAGGGCTACCAGGAGAAGAAGAGGAGTAAAGGCTAGAAAACCTGTTTGAAAGAGTAATGACAAGAAACTTCCCTAACTTGAGGAGAGAAATAGTCATGCAAGCTCAGGAAATACAGTGGGTCCCAAGGAAGAGAAACCCAAACAGGTCCACTCAAAGACACATCATCATTAAAATGGCAAATTTCAAAGACCAGGAGAGAATTTTAAAAGCGTCAAGAGAGAAACAGCTAATAACATACAAGGGGGCTCCTATAAGGGTATCAGCTGATTTCTCAACAGAAACACAAGCCAGAAGGGAATGGCAAAAAATATTTCAAGCAATAAAAAACAAAGGCCTGCAACCAAGAATACTCTATCCAGCAAGGCTCTCATTCAAAATGGAAAGTGAAATAAGGAGTTTCCCAGACAAAAGAAGGCTAACAGAATCTCCACCAAACGAGGATTGCAAGAGATGCTAAAGGGTCTGCTTTTAGAAGATGAAGAAACAGAGAGACAGACAGGAACACAGGTACAAAGGGAAAATAGATAATGAATAAGTACCCATCAATAATAACCTTCAAGGTAAAAGATTTAAATACACCAATCAAAAGACGTAGGGTACCTGAATGGATAAGAACCAACTTTAACTTATGAATGCTTTAAAATGATCTTGTTATAAATAGATTTTACTAAATAAGGTATAATTTTATATATTACTTGTATCTGCATTACTGCAGGTTAAGTTTTCTTTGGAATTATTTCACAATATGGGAAAACCATGTTACTTGCAATAACTCAGGAAAATCGAATGCAGTTAAGGAAGAAGCAAAAAGTAAGAAAATGTGGATGTATATTACATAGAAGACATGCTATCTTTCCTATTCACTGTTACAAAATATGTGCTTATTTGTGGGTGTGTAACATTTAGATTTTGTTAGCAATTTATGTTTTAAATAGTAACCAACTGGATATGGGTGTGTTGTGAAATTAGTCAATCTCTAGGATAGAAAAGATGCTGAGAATGAAGACAAATTTGTATGGAAGTCACAACTACTAAACTATATGTCTTGTGTACATAGGCAATATGTATTCTCATATTAGCAGGTAAATTAGATGAAATTCCTTCCAAATAGATTGTAGAAATATGCATTTCCTGTTATGAAGGTCCCCAAACTGGGGATGCTTGGGAAAAGGAATTAATGCTATAGTAAACTTTATTATTGAAATGTGAACATACCTAATCTCTACCTCAACAGACTTTTAAATAGTTCAGGGGTTAGTTTAGGACCACATAGTAAGAAACCACAAGTTCAAAAAATAGCTAGAATACTATTCTACAACATCATTTAAATCCTAGGGATTTTTATTTTTTACCTCAACTTAGTAGATATAATGATTCTTACTCTGGGGACCAGCTGAGCACTGCAAGTGCCATTATTTCTGAGGGCTTCAACTTGCAAAACACATGTAGAGGAAAAATAAAGGGTATTGAAAGAAGAAAGACACAGCCAAAAAAAAAAATCAATCTAGTATTTAAGATGGAAAACTCCAAAAAGAATAAGTTGCAGTTCCAGTAGCTTAAAATAAAATTGAGTTGTATTATTGGAGGGGGAAGGATCGGACCCAAAAACCAAATTGATTTCCTTTTTTT
>PVIW01009253.1:21228-35666 GCA_004026585.1 Noctilio leporinus
TATTTTTCTCAATCCACAAAGAAATTAGTTTTACAACATATCATTCTTTTACAAAACAGAATATTTAGAATGTAATGAAAATACACTTTGTCAGAAAGAAAATAATATACTAAATAATGAAAAGGGACCCAAACAAAGAATTTACAGGTCCAACCTTACAGTGAGCTCAATCAGTTGTTAATATAATCTTCTAATTCCTCCATTATTATACTTTGAGGTTCATAACACTTAGATTTTTCTACCATGTTTGGCTTATTTTTTAAAAGAAAAAAATGAAAGATTTTATCTTAGTTAAATTGGCTTTACATGACTTTTAATATAAAAAGCTCTGGTATTTTCAGATTATATTTTACATTATTCTACATTTTGCTTGCTTCTTTTGTGAATTACTATTAACATAAAGTTAAATAGATTATTCAGGATGAGAAATAAAGAGACACTATAAAAGGGAGACTATGAGCTATTGAAATTATGGTGAAGTCCAAGAGAAAACTCAGAAGGCACTAGAGCATGTGGGTTAAGGACAGAAGGGTATTAGAGGAAATGTTTCAGAGTTTGAGATACTGCAGGTGATCGAGAACCAAAATTAATTCTCCTCCCCTCACACACAGCTATTGTCTATATTAATGTGACTTTACTATTCCATTTTGCTATTCCAAGAGATGCTTGCCAAAGCAAATAACTAGATTGTTCATTGCAGAACATTCTGAAAGATGCATCAATTCTTCAGTAGTAAGCATTAGCACATAGACTAAACCCTAGGATTCTTTGCATCCTTCGCCTCAAAAACTACCTTGCTATTCCCATCAGCAATGGACTGCTTTTTTGTGATCTTGATCCAGCCCAATTCAAGCTCCTATCCACCCCCCAACCTGCCCTAGCACTGAAAGATCTGCCTTCAACGAAACTTCAACTTCTCAATAAAGTTTGACCCTGCTGTTTCTCCTCTGAGATTTCCAAAGTTCTACTGAGGTGGTGGTTTCCATCACTTTAAGCCAATATACTACTCAGCTTTGTCATATCAACAGGTTGTGTTGGCAATATATGCGGAGCTGGGACTCAACATGATGCAGTTCTAGGGGATAATTAAGTCTAAGGTGGGAGGTTGAGAAATGAGAATAAAAGGCTCATTGGTATAAAGTTTAGCCCCACTGCCAAACTGATTTCTTAATATGGGTTTGACACTGTCTCTAGGACAACTTTCACAAAAGTGAGTTCTGCAATATGCTATTTCTGTGATATATTACACAAAAATAGTATTGCAGAGTAAAATAAGTATTAAAGAAGATAAAACTACTTAATTTGCTATAGTATATCTAAAATACTATCAATTAACATGTAATAATTATATAAGCTATTAGCATATTTAAAATTTTTTGTAATATCTCTTCAAAATCCAGTATGTACATTATTTATTAATTTTTAATTTAATTTTATTGTTGTTGTATTACATCCATCCCCTTTTCCCTCCCAACTTTCCCCATCCCTACCCACCCATAACCCCTCGAAGTCAATCCCATTTTTTGCCAGTGTCCAAGGTTCTTCCATGCCAGTTCCTTGACTAAACTGCTCCCCTTTGCCTTCACCTCCCCACTTCACTCGCCCCTGCTCTCTGCCCATTTAAGGTCTACTCATTGTATTCCTATATTTGGTTCTGTTTTGCTTATTTGTTTTCTTCTTTATTGTCCTGTAATGGGTGAGATCATATGGTATTTGTCTTTCACTGACTGGCTTATCTCACTAAGCATAATACTTTCCAGTTCCATCCATGTTGTTGCAAAGGGTAGGAGTTCCTTCTTTCTTTCTGCTGTACAGTATTCCATTGTGTAAATGTACCAAAGTTTTTTGATTCATTCATCCACTGATGGGCACTTAGGCTTTTTCCAGCATTTGGATATTGTAAATAATGCTGTTGTGAACATAGGGGTACATAGGTTCTTATGAATTGGTGTTTCAGGGTTCTTCAGGTATAATCCTAGTAGTGGAATTGCTGGATCAAAAAGCAGTTCCATTTTCAGTTTTTAAAGGAAACTCCATACTGTTTTCCATAGTGGCTGCACCAGCCTGCATTCCCACCAACAGTGCATCAGGGTTCCCTTTTCCCCACATCCTTGCTAGCACTTGTTGCTTGTTGATTTGTTGATGATAGCCATTCTGACAGGTGTGAGGTGGTATCTTACTGTGGTTTTAATTTGCATCTCTCTGATGGCTAGTGATGTTGAACATTTTTTTCATATGCCTTTGGACTCTTTGTATGTCCTTGTCAGAGAGTTTTCAGAGAGGTCCTTTGCCCTTTTTTCAATTGAGCTGTCTGTCTCCCTGGTGTTAAGTCACATAAGTTCTTTATCAAACTCTTGTCTGAGGTTTCATTGGCAAATATGTTTTCCTATACAGTTGGTTCCCTTTTAATTTTGCTGGTGTTTTAAAAAATATTTTATTTATTATTTTCAGAGAGAGGGGAAGGAAGAGAGGCAGAAAGGAAGAGAAACATTCATGTATGTTACCTTTCACCTGCTTTCGGTTACAGAGCTGCCTGGAGACCTGGCTCGGAACCTGGTTAATGCACCCTGGCTAGGAATTGAACCAGCAACCTTTGCATTCACAGGCTGCGCCTTACCCACCATGCCACCTGCCAGGGCCTGTAGTTTTCTGAATACAGGTTTTGTATTTCCTTGGTTAAGTTTATTTCTAAGTCCTTTATTTTTCTTGTTGCTATGGAAAATGGGATTTGTTTTCTAGCTTCTATCTCTGATGTTTCATTATTGGTATACAAAAATGCTTTTGATTTCTGAATATTGAGTTATACTGTAGTCTTCATTTCCTCCTGGCTCTTATTGATAGTTTTTATGTCATGTTTAATATAGTGTAGTTAGCAATTAGTTATTTGTAGCTTCCCTGGAGATACAATTGTTTTGAATTCAGTGTCTGATAATTTGCATGCCTCTTTAATTTAGCACTCTTTCTGGGGAGTTTTTCTTTCTTTTCAGTTGATTATCCTTTTATCTCCCCATTTTAGGTGGCTCCTCTTGTTTGTTTCTGAACCTTGAGTTTCTCTGCTTTGATGCCCTGTCTTTGTGGTGTGACATTATGTGGTTGAAGGCCTGTGAACTCCGTGGTGCAGCCTCCTTGGTCTCCTGAGCTTGATGCTCTTGATATGCCCTATATATTGTTTATGTGTGCTCTTTTGTTGTAGTTAGGCTTTGGTTGTTGTTGGGTTATTTTGTTGGGTTATTCCCTGCAACTGGCTGACTGCAAGCCACTTTCCCACCAAATCTTGTATTTTTTGTGTAAGTGGACTTTCTTCTTCTTGATTCACCTGGGTGATGTCAGATGGTGTCTCAGTCTGAGCCTAGGCAGCATGTTCTAGACTATCAGCCATCCACAGTGTATGGTTGTCTCCTTCAGTTGTTAATCTAGTCAATTGGTCATGCTTTGGTGAAGTGGCTTCTTCCATCTGTCCATGATTATAAGGCCTTCTTCCAGCCACTACACAGGTTGACATTCCAGAAAACCTCTGTATACTTCAACTGCAATTCCAGTTGAATTATAATTCAACTGATCCTGGGATGAGGTCTCTGATATTGTATCCCCATCTCCATACATATATTTTTTAATTTTATTGTTGTTGTATTACATTCATCCCTTATTTGCTCCCCTCTGAACCCCTCCTCACCCACCCATTCCCCCCAAAGTCAATCCCACCTGTTGTCCATGGCCATGGTTCCTTTATACTAGGTTTTTGTCTAAACTGCTCCCCTTCCTTGCCTCTTCCTTCCCCCTCCCCACAACCCCCTTCCCCTTGACCACTGAAGGCCTATTCACTGCATTCATATATTTGGTTCTGTTTTGCTTCTTGTTAGTTTTGTTCAATGTTGTCCTGTAATGGGTGAGATCATGTGGTATTTGTCCTTCACTGACTGGCTTACTTCACTAAGCATAATACTCTCCAGTCCCATCCATGTTGTTGCAAAGGGTACAAGTTCCTTCTTTCTTTCTGCTGTATAGTATTCCACTGTGCAAATGTACCAAAGTTTTTGGATCCAATCATCCACTGCTGGGCACTTAGGCTGTTTCCAGCACTTGGCTACTGTAAATAGTGCTGCTATGAACATAGGTGTGCATACATAGGTTCTTCTGAATTGGTGTTTCAGGATTCTTTGGGTATAATCCTAGTAGTGGAATTGCTGGATTAAAAGGCAGTTCCAGTTTTAGTTTTATAAGGAAACCCCATAATGTTTTCCACAGTGGCTGCATCAGCCTACATTCCCACCAACAGTGTATGTGGGTTCCCTTTGCCCCGCATCCTCACCAACACTTGTTGTTTGTTGATTTGCTGATGATTGCCATTCTGACAGGTGTGAGGTGGTATCTTATTGGGGTTTTAATTTGCATCTCTCTGATGACTAGTGATGTTGAGCATTCTTTCATATGCCTCTGGGCCCTTTGAATATCTTCCTCAGTGAGTTGTGTGTTCAGGTCCTTTGCCCATTTTTTAATTGGGTTGTCTTTCTCCCTGGTGTTGAGTTGCATTAGTTCTTTATATATTTTGGAGATCAAACCCTTGTCTGAGGTATCATTGGCAATTATGTTTTCCCATACAGTTGGATCCCTTTCAATTTTGCTGAATTTTCTTTAGCTGAACAGAAACTTTTCAATTTGATATAGTCTCATTTGTTGATTCGTTCTTTTATTTCCCTTGCCCTTGGTGAAGTACCAGTAAACATATTTTTGCATAGGATATCCAAAAGTTTACTGCCTATATTTTTCTCCAGGACCTTTATGGTGGCACTGCTTATGTTTAAATCCTTTATCCATCTTGAGTTCATTCTAGTGTATGGTGTAAGTTGGTGGTCTAGTTTTATCATTTTGCATGTTGCTGTCCAGTTCTCGCAACACCATTTGTTGAAGAGACTGTTTTTACTCCATTTGATGTTCCTTCCCCCTTTGTCAAATATTAGTTGACCACAGAGTCCTGGGTAATTTCTGGGCTCTCTATCCTGTTCCATTGATCTATATGTCTATTCTTATGCCAGCACCAGGCTGTTTTGATGACAGTAGCCTTGTAGTATTGTTTGAAGTCCGGTATTGTGTTTCCTCCTACCTTGTTCTTCTTTCTCAAGATTGCTGTGACTATTGGTCGGCGTTTTTGGTTCCATTTAATTATTGAAGTATTTTTTCTATTTCTATGAAGTCTGTCATTGGTATTTTAATTGGGATTGCATTGAATATGTAGATTGCTTTGGGTAGTATGGATATTTTAATGATGTTAATTCTTCTCTTCCATGAACATGGTATATGCTTCCATTTATTTGTGTCTTCCTTGATTTTTTTCTTCATTGTTCTGTAGTTTTCTGAGTACAGGTCTTCCACCTCCTTAGTTAAGTTTATTCCTAGTTTATTTTTTCTTGTTGCTATGGTAAATGGGATTTGTTTTTTCATTTCTTTTTCTGTTGTTTCATTATTGGTATACAAAAGTGCTTTTGATTTCTGGATGTTGACTTTATACCCAGCTGCTAAATTTTCTTATTAGTTTGAGTAAGTTTTGGGTGGAGCCCTTCAGGTTTTGTACATACACTATCATATCATCTGCAAATTATGACAGTTTGACTTCCACCTTTCCAATTTGGATACCTTTGATTCCTTTTTCTTCTCTGATGGCTATAGCAAGAACTTCCAAGGCAATGTTGAATAGAAGTGGAGAAAGTGGACAGCCTTGTCTCGTTCCTGATCTTAGGGGAAAAGCTTTCAGTTTTTGTCCATTAAGTATGATGTTGGCTTCAGGTTTCTCATAGATGGCCTTGATGATGTTGAGGTATGCTCCCTCTATTCCCATTTTGCTGAGGGTTTTTATTATAAATGGTTGCTGTACTTTATCAAATGCTTTTTCAGCATCTATTAATATGATCATATGGTTTTAATCTTTCAATTTATTGATGTGGTATATTACATTTATTGATTTATGAATGTTTTACCATCCTTGCATCCCTGGGATGAAGTCCAATTGATTATGGTGTATGATCTTTGTAATATACTGCTGAATCTGGTTGGCCAATATTTTGTTGAGAATTTTAGCATCTATGTTCATCAGAGATATTGACCTATAACTTTCTTTCTTAGTTGTGTCTTGCCCTGGTTTTAGGATTAGAATAATATTGGTTGGCCTCATAGAAAGAGTTTGGGAGTCTTCCCTCTTCCTGTATTTTTTGGTATAGGTTGAGAAGGATAGGAGTTAGTTCTTCTTTAAATGTTTGGTAAAATTCACCTGTGTATCCATGTGGTCCAGGGTTCTGGTGGTTTGGGAGATTTTGGATTACTTGTTTAATTTCACTAGTTGTTATTGGCCTATTCAGGCTTTCTGCTTCTTCTGGGTTCAGTTTTGGTACATTATACCTTTCCAGAAATGTGTCCATTTCATCCAGGTTGTCATATTTTTTTGTTATATTGCTGTTTCTAGTAATTTCTTACAATCTTTTGTATTTCTGAGATATCAGTTGTGATTTCTCCTCTGTCAGTTCTGATTTTGTTTATTTGGGTCCTCTCTCTCTTTTTCTTGATGAGTCTGGATAAGGGCTTGTCAATTTTGTTTATTTTTTCAAAGAACCAGCTCCTGGACTTGTTGATGCTTCGAATTGTAGTTTGAATCTCTGAGTTATTTAGTTCTGCTCTGATCTTGATGATTTCCTTCCTTCTACTTGCTCTGGGCTTTGTTTGTTGTTGCTCCTCTAGTTCTTGCAGCTTTGTGGTTAGGTGGTTGTTATAAACTTCTTGTGATCTTTTTAGGAAGGCCTGTATTGCTATAAATTTCCCCCTGAGAACTGCCTTTGCTGTATCCCATAGGTTTTGGGCTGTTGTGTGTTCATTGTTGTTTCTTTCCAGGAACTTTTTGATTTCATCTTTTTAAAAAAAAATTTTTTTTTGTTTTTGTATTACATCCATCCCCTTTTTGCTCCCCTTGATTTCATCTTTTATCTCATTGGTAACCCATTCATTGCTTAAAAGCATCTTATTCAGTCTCCATGTGTTAGAGATTTTTTTACCCTTGAGATTGGTTTCTAGTTTCAAGCCGTTGTGATCTGAGAAGATGCTTTGTATGATATCAAATTTCCTGTGTTTGTGTAGGTTTGTCTTGTGACATACCATGTGGTCTATCTTGGAGAATGATCCATGTGCATTTGAAAAGAATGTGTATTTTGCTTCTTTTGGGTAAAATACTCTGTATACACCAGTTAGGTCCATTTCCTCTAGAGTGTTGTTCATTGCCACAACATCTCTGGGGATTTTTTTTTTTTTTTGGAAGATCTGTCCATTGTTGATAGTGGGGTATTAAAATCCCTTACTATTAGTGTGCTGCTGTTTATGTCTTTCTTAAAGTCTTCCAAGATTTTCCTTATATATTTCGGAGCTCCTATGTTGGGTGCGTATATGTTTATCAGAGTTATTTCTTTTTGATGGATTGTTCCATTAAGTATTATGAAATGTCCATCTTTGTCCCTTTTTATGGCCTTCATTGTAAAATCTATTTTATCTGAAATCAGTATTGGTACTCCAGCTTTTTTTTCATGTCCATTTGCTTGATATATATATATTTTTATCCCTTCACTCTCAATCTGTGTCGATGTTTTTTCTGAGGTGGGTCTCTTGTAGACAGCATATATTAGGGTCATGTTGTCATATCCAGTTGGCTACCCTATGTCTTTTGATTGGTGCATTTAATCCATTCACATTTAAGGTGATTATTGATTGATACTTATTCATTGCCATTTTCTCCCTTTGTATCTGTGTTCCTCTTTGGCTATCTCTGTTTCTTCATTTTATTTATTTATTTATTTTTAAAGCAGACCCTTAAGCATTTCTTGCAATGCTGGTTTGGTAGAGATGTATTCTTTTAGTCTTCCTTTGTCTGGGAAAATTTTTATGTCTACTTCTATCTTGAATGAGAGCCTTGATGTGTAGAGTATTCTTGCTTGTAGGCCTTGGTTTACCATTACTTGAAATACTTTTTGTCATTCCCTTCTGGCTTGAATTGTTTCTGTTGAATAATCATTTGTTAGCCTTATTGGAGCCCTCTTATATGTTATTTGTTGTTTCTCTCTTGATGCCTTTAGGATTCTCTCTTTGTCTTTGAAATTAGCCATTTTAATAATAATGTGCCTTGGTGTTGGTTTGTTTGTGTTGATCCTCATTGGGACCCTCTGTGCTTCCTGAACTTGATTAATGTTTTCACTTCTCATGTTAGGGAAATTTTCTATCATGACTTTTTTGAACAGGTTTTCCATTCCTTGTTTCTCTTCTCCTTCTGGTATCCCTATGACACAGGTGTTGTTATGTTTTATGTTGTCCTGCAGCTCTTTTAAACCCTCTTCAATCTTGTTCAGCCTTTTTATATTCTCTTGTACTATCTTGGAGTATATGTCTACATTATCCTCCAACTCGCTGATCTGGTTCTCTGCTTTCTCTAGCCTACTGTTGATTCATTCTACAAAATCGGAAATTGTATTCTTCATTTTGTCCTGGCACTTGTTGATAGTTTCTATGTCCTTTTTCATGCTGCTGTAGCTCTCAGTAAGTTCCTTGTAGCTTCCCTGGGGTTCTTTGTAGTTCTGTTGGAGTTTTTATAGTTTTCTTTGATGTGGCTGAGCTCATTGAGCTTCTCTATCATCATTCTTTTGAATTTCTTATCTGATATTTTGGATGCCTCTGTTTCATTTGGTGGTCTTTCTGGAAATTCTTCCTTTCCTTTTGGTGATAGACTGATTCTTTTTTTCCTCTCATTTTGGGTATCTGCTGTTGCTTGCTTTTTATTTATTTATTATTTTTTTTTCTTGGATTAATCTGGTTTGCTTCCTTGTCATAGTTGAGCACCCTTCTGTGTTAGGAGATTTGTTGAGATCAATGTTGCAGACTCCCAGATTTCCTCCATTTGTTGTTCTTGGTATGGCCTTTATTTGGCTGTCTGGTTTTATTCTGAACTTGTGGGCTTTTAGCAGGAAAAAAAGAAAAGAAAAGAAAAAAGAAAAAAGATAATAATAGTAATAGGAAAGGGTTTAGATGGCTTTTCACCCTTAATAATTCCTGATTGGTCCAGATGGAGCCAGGACCTGAGGGCTTTTAGCAGAAAAGAGATCACCCTTTATGATCTCTGTTTGGTCCAGGTGGAGCCAGGACCTGTGGGCTTTAACAGGAAGAAAAGAAAAAAAAAATTGAAGAAAAAAAAAAAAGAAAAAGGAAGAAAGAAAAGAATAAAGAAAGGGTTTAGGTGGCTGGGGAGGGGAGGAATACTTAGATTGAGGACTGGGGGTGCTTTGTTGTCAGAGAGTGAGTAGACTTTAAATCAAGAGTAGGGGGAGGGTCATGGGTATTTAGGTGGATTGAGATAGGGGGGATTAAAAATGTGTGAGAAGTAACTTTTGAAAAGGATATGTTGGGGATTAATAGTTCATGTAGCTCTCAGTATAACTCAGGTGCTTTAGATTAGCAGCAATCCATTTCCTGAGGCTGCCTCTTTTTCTTGGTTAGGTCTCTGCAGTCTACAGTCTAGCTGGTTTTGGAGTGTCAGGGCCTATGATTGTCACAGTCAGGGCTGATTCTGTGTGTCAGCCCCCAGGTAGGCTGGGCCTTCAGTAGCCTAGCTGGGTTTTAGGGCTTCTGGTGTTCTGGGGCTTGCAGGGTGCTCCATACAACTCCTGGTGGAGGTTCCTGCCTGTGATGCGCACCTGGCACCCATGCAGGGCAGCCTCTAACCTCGCTGGTTCCTGTAATGTCTGGCTTGCCCCCGCAGCTCCTGGAGGAGGCAGCCCCCATCTGCCAACAGTGCCCAGGATCTCCCAACACTGCTCAGCTCCTCTGGGCAATCCCCTGGAGCTAATCCTCCAAGCAGACCAGCTCTCAGAGGAGTCCTATATACTGCCTTTGTGATGCACCCCTCCCAGCAGGTCTGCAGTGAAGCCTTTGTCCCAGGCAATGGGTAGGTCAGTTGTCCCAGCTACAAGTTCCCTGCTGGCAGTTTGGAGTATCTGCAGGAGCCTGGGGGCCTGTGTGGGTGAGCAGGGCTGGGCCTCCCCCCTCTTAGGGGCTTTGAGCTGCTGTTTCTCTGGTGGCCCAGCAGTACCTTTTTCAGCCCTCTCTCTGCCCCAGGTGGTGCACTTCCCTGCTCCCCTGCTCCTGCTCCACGCAGGACTCTTCTCCTCCACCTCTGGCCCAGTGAGGAGCTTCCTCTCCCTGTTGTTGGAGTGAGGCTCTCACACAGTCCCTCCCCTGCCGGAGTTCCAGTCCTCATTCCCTATGGAGTTTGCCCTTGCTGCCCACACTTCACTGTTCAGATTTCTAGTCACCAGGTAGCCTGGAGCTGGCTTCAGTTAAACACGCCCCTCTGGGTAGAGCCGCCACTGCCCAGAGCAGACCTCGGCCCGCCTGCTGGTTTGGAACTGTCTCACCTGCTCTCCTACAGGTCTCTGCTGCCTCTGGGCTGTGCTCCCCTGAGTTCAGATGCTGACCGCTCCAATTCTTAGGGACATGAAGATGTCTCGTGCTCCCTATCCTGTCCTCTAGCTGCTCTGTTACTGGAGAACACCATTAGCACTGCACTGCTCTCTACTCTGTTGCCTTCTTTGATCCCTCTCCATATATATTCTTATTAATATATTTCTTAACCAAGATACTTGCCTCCATTGGCAGCCAAAGTTAGTGATAAATCTCATCAAGACAAGTAACATTTCATGATAGTGCCATTTTTATTCTAATACTTTATATATACACAAACATGTGTAATGTTTCATTTCTTAATATTCATTTGTTCCTTTTTAGCTGAAAGAGGTCACATGATCTCCACAATACTTATTTTTCTAATTGTCTGACTCTTATTTTATTGAGCTCATTACAGCATTCTGGGTGTGAATTTTTTGGAGACATTCTTGGACTATTAAGAAGGGACAGAATACTGTTTCAAAATAGTATTTATTTAGTTTCCACTATTCTAAATCTGTATAAAATTGTTAGTGTTATTTTGAGAACATCTACTATAATTGAACAACATATCTTAAGTTTCAATATGAAATGATCAGGTGTTGAATTTTAGTCTTTTAAAATAACTGTGCATGGGTAAGGCTTCAAAAAGTGAAATCAGGTGTGCAGTAGAAGTAAAACTGTCAACAAAATTATGTGAGTGATGTGTTCATTTAATCTCCAAATGGAGAAAACTGGAATTTCCTTCAACCTTTACTTGTGTGAATAAAATATTAGTGAAAACAGTAAATTATGCACAAGGATAAATATAAACAAAGATAAAATAGAATAATATTAAAAAATAGATTTTATTGATTTTACTATTATAGTTGTCCCAGTTTTTCCCTCTTTGCCCCCCTTCTTCTAATACCCCCCATTCCTTCAAGCAATACCCCCTTAATTCATGTACATGTGTCATACATTTAAGTTTTGTGGCTTCTCCAATTCTTCTTTTATTCTTAACATCCCCTTGTCCATTCTGTAACCACCAGTGTGTACTTCTTTTATATTTTTTCACATCCAGACAATTCACCCTTTAATTACTGCCTTCTAAGTGTCAGCCTCTCAAATCATATTAGTACTAAGTTTTCTGTTCATTATTTCAAAATGCTTATGTTAATTCAGTTCTTTAAAGAATTACTTTTGAAAATATTATCGATTGCAATATTACCAAACACATGCATAATTACATTTACATACATATGTATTTTTTAAAAATATCATACTAGAAAAACTATTTCTACTCCCATGACAGTGTCTAATAGCATTATTTAATTAATTGCTTTAAAAATATTCTATTAGAAATATTTTCATCTAGTTTCTTTCATTTCTTGTCCCTGAAAAATAAATCTCATGTCATAATTATCCTTCTCAGGTCCTACCTACATTTGCTTGGTTATAGGCATACTTCTCCAAAGCTAAAAAAATGAAATAAACAAACTATTTTCTTTCCCAAATTATTTAATCTTCTTTATGTTTTTAATCTGCAATTATCAGCATAGTAGCCACTTAAAATGTGGCTAGCTCAAATTGCAATATACTATAAAGTACATACTGGATTTTGAAGAGTTAATACAAAAAATTAAATAATAGCTTATATAATTACTACATGTCAAATAATAATAGTTTAGATATGTTGTAGTAAATGAAGCATTTTTCTTTTCTTTAAGATGTACTTTACTCTGCAATGTGTGCTTGTGTGTGGGTGTATAATATATAGATATTCCCTGGCTGGTAGCACAGTGGATAAGGCACTGGCCTGCGAACCCAACAGTTGTTGGTTCGATTCCCCAGCCAGGGCACATAACCAGATTGCAAGCCAGGTCTCCAGCCAGGTCCATGGCAGGAGGCAGGTGAAAGGCAACCATACATTGATGCTCCTCTCCCTCTCTGCCTCTCTCCCTTCCCCTCTCTCTGACAATAATAAATAAAATCTTTAAAAATATATAGATATTATTAGTGGTTTGTGTTTTAAATATCAACCAACTGGTAGTTAGTGTGTTAAGAAATTAGTCTATCTTTAGGTTAGAAAAGATGCTGAGGGACACCCTGCAGGCCCCAGAATACCGGCAGCCCTAAAACCCAGCTAGGCTACTGAAGGCCCAGCCTACCTGGGGGCTGACACTCAGAATCAGCCCTGACTGTGACAATCAGAAGCCCTACCACTCCAAGACCAGCTATACTGTAGAACTCAGAGACCTGACCAAGAAAAAGAGGCAGCCTCAGGAAATGGATTGCTGCTAATCTCAAGCACCTGAGTTATACCAAGAGCTACATGAACTATTAATCCCCAACATATCCTTTTCAAAAGTTACTTCTCACATATTTTTAATCCCCCCTATCTCAATCCACCTAAATACCCAAGACCCTCCCCCTACTCTTGATTTAAAGTCTACTCACTCTCTGGCTACAATGCATTTCCAGTTCTCAATCTAAGTATTCCTCCCTTCCCCAGCCACCTAAATGCTTTCTTTATTCTTTTCTTTCTTCCTTTTCCTTTTTTCTTCCTCCTTTTTTTTCTTTTCTTTCCTTCCTGTTAAAGCCCACAGGTCCAGGCTCCACCTGGACCAATCAGAGATCATAAAGGGTGAACAGACACGTAAACTCTTTCTTTATTAATACTGGCTTTTCTTTGTCTTGTGAATTTTTCCTTTATTTTTTTTTTATTTTTCTTTCTGATATAAGCCCAGAGGTCACTGCTCCACCTGGACCAATCAGGGATCATTAAGGATGAACAGCCACTTAAAACTGTTTTGCTTATTATATATATATATATATATATATATATATATATATATATATATAGTTTGTTTGTTTGCTTGTTTGTTTGTTTGTTTCTGCTAAAAGCCCTCAGGGCCTGGATCCATCTGAACAAATCAGGGATTATTAAGGGTGAACAGCCATCTAAACCCTTTCTTCTTATTATTATTGCCTTTTTTTCCCTTTTTCTTTTCCATTTTCTCCTGCTAAAAGCCCACAGATAGAGAATACAACCAGACAGCCCAAATAAAGGACACACCAAGAATAAGTGGAGAAAATCTGGGAGGCTGAAACATTGAACTCCGCAAATCTCCTATCACAGAAGAGTGCTCAACTCAGGCAAGGAAGCAAAGCAGGTTAATCCAAGGAAAAAAAAAAAAACAAAAAATAAGATAAAATTAAAAGCAAGCAACAACAGACATCCAAAATGGGGAAAAAAAGAATCAGTCCATTACCAACAGGAAAGGAAGAATCCCCAGAAAGACCACAAAATGAAACAGAGGCACCTGAAATATCAGTTAAGAAATTCAAAAGAATGATGATAGAGAAGCTCAATGAGCTCAGCCACATCAAAGGAAACTATAAAACACTCCAGGAGAACTACAAAGTACTCCAGGGAAGCTACAAGGAACTTACTAAGAGCTTCAACAGTGTGAAAAAGGACATAGAAACTATCAACAAGTGCCAGGAGGAAATGAAGAACACAATTTCTGAATTGAAGAATACAGTAGAAGGAATCAACAGTAGGCTAGAGGAAGCAGAGAACCAGATCAGCGAGTTGGAGGATAATGTAGACAAATACCCCAAGACAGTACAAGAGAATAAAAAAAGGCTGAACAAGATTGAAGAGGGCTTAAGAGAGCTGTAGGACAACATGAAATGTAACAACATCCATATCATAGGGATATCAGAAGGAGAAGAGAAACAAGGAATGGAAAACCTGTTCAAAAATGTCATGAGAGAAAATTTCCCTAACATGAGGAGTGAAAATATTAATCAAGTTCAGGAAGCACAGAGGGTCCCAATGAGGATCAACCCAAACACACCAAGGCACATTATTATTAAAATGATTAATTTCAAAGAAAAAGAATCCTAAAAGCATCAAGAGAGAAAAGACAAATAACATATAAGGAGGCTCCAATAAGGCTATCAAATGATTATTCAACAGAAACAATTCA
>PVIW01009253.1:35766-53570 GCA_004026585.1 Noctilio leporinus
CAAAAAAAAAAAAAAAAAAAAAAAAAAAAAAAGACTAAAAGAATACTTATCTACCAAACCAGCATTGCAAGAAATGCTAGAGGGTCTGCTTTAAAAATAAGTAAATAAATAAAATGAAGAAACAAAGAAAGCCAAAGAGGAATAAAGATACAAATGGAGAAAATGGCAATGAATAAGTATCAATCAATAATAACCTTAAATGTAAATGGATTAAGTGCACCGATCAAAAGACATAGGGTAGCTGAATGGATAAGACAACATGACCCACATATACGCTGTCTTCAAGAGAACAAAATATTGACACAGATTGAGAGTGAAGGGATGGAAAAATATATATCAAGCAAATGGACATGAAAAAAAAGCTGGAGTAGCAATACTGATTTCAGATAAAATAGATTTTACAATGAAGGCCACAAAAAGGGACAAAGATGGACATTTCATAATACTTAAGGGAACAATCCATCAAGAAGAAATAACTCTGATAAACATATATGTACCAAACATAGGAGCCCTGAAATATATAAGGAAAATCTTGGAAGACTTTAAGAAAGACATGGACAGCAACACAATAATAGTCGGGGATTTTAATACCCTAACATCAACAATGGACAGATCTTCCAAACAAAAAATCCCCAGAGATGTTGTGGCATTGAACAAAACTCTAGAGTAAATGGACCTAACTGATGTATACAGAGTCTTTTACCCCAAAGAAGCAAAATACACATTCTTTTCAAATGCACATGGATCATTCTTCAAGATAGACCACATGGTAGGTCATAAGACAAGCCTCCACAAATACAGGAAAATTGAAATCATACAAAGTATCTTCTCAGATCACAATGGCTTGAAACTAGAAACCAATCACAAGGGAAAAAAACAAAAATTCTTTACTCATGGAGACCGAATAACATGCTTTTAAGCAATGAAGTGGTTAACAATGAGATCACAGATGAAATAAAGTTTCTGGAAACAAATGACAATGATCACACAACAACCCAAAACCTATGGGATACAGCAAAGGCAGTTCTCAGGGGGAAATTTATAGCAATACAGGCCTTCCTAAAAAGGTCACAAGAAGTTTATAAAAACAACCTAACCACAAAACTGCATGAATTAGAGCAGCAACAACATACAAAGCCCAGAACAAGTAGAAGGAAGGAAAACATCAAGATCAGAGCAGAACTAAATAACTCAGATATTCAAACTACAATTCGAAAAATCCACAGGTCCAGGTACTGGTTCTTTGAAATAATAAGCAAAATTGACAAGCCCTTATCCAGACTCATCAAGAAAAAGAGAGAGAGGACCCAAATAAACAGAATCAGAACTGACAGAGGAGAAATCACAGCTGATACCTCAGAAATACAAAAGATTGTAAGAAATTACTAGGAACAGCAATATGACAAAAAATATGACAACCTGGATGAAATGGACACATTTCTGGAAATTTATAATCTACCAAAACTGTACCCAGATTAAGCAGAAAGCCTGAATAGGCCAATAACAACTAGTGAAATTAAAGAAGTCATCCAAAATCTCCCAAAGCACAAAAGCCCTGGACCAGATGGCTACACAGGTGAATTTTACCAAACATTTAAAGAAGAACTAACTCCTATCCTTCTCAAACTATACCAAAAAATACAGGAAGAGGGAAGACCCCCAAACTCTTTCTATGAGGCCAATATTATTCTAATCCCAAAACCAGTATTATTCTAATCCCAAAACCAGGGCAAGACACAACTAAGAAAGAAAGCTACAGGCCAATATCTCTGATGAGCATAGATGCTAAAATTCTCAACAAAATATTGGCCAACCGGATTCAGCAGTATATAATAAAGATCATACACCATGATCAAGTGGGTTTCATCCCAGGAATGCAAGGATGGTACAACATTCATTTATCAATAAATGTAATAAACCATATCAACAAATTAAATGATAAAAGCCATATGATCATATCAATAGATGCTGAGAAAGCATTTGATAAAGTGAGCAAGCATTTATGATAAAAACCCTCAGCAAAATAGTAATAGAGGGAGCATACCTCAACATCATAAAGGCCATCTATGAGAAACCTGAAGCCAACATCATACTTAATGGACAAAAACTGAAAGCTTTTCCCCTAAGATCAGGAATGAGACAAGGCTGTATACTTTCTCCACTTGTATTCATCATTGTCTTGGAAGTTCTAGCTATAGCCATCAGAGAAGAAAAAGGAATCAGAGGTATCCAAATTGGAAAGGAGGAAGTCAAATTGTCATAATTTGCAGATGATATGATAGTGTACATAGAAAACCCGATGGACTCTACCAAAAAGTTACTGAACCTAATAAGAAAATTTAGCAAAATAGCTTGGTATAAAGTCAACATCCAGAAATCAAAAGCACTTTTGTATACCCATAATGAAAGAACAGAAATAGAAGTGAAAAACAAATCCCATTTACCATAGCAACAAGAAAAATAAAGTACCTAGGAATAAACTCAACTAAGGAGGTAAAAGACCTGTACTCAGAAAACTACAGAACAATGAAGAAAGAAATCAAGGAAGACACAAATAAATGGAAGCATATACCATGTTCGTGGATGGGAAGAATTAACATCCTTAAAATGTCCATACTACCCAAAGCAATCTACATATTCAATGCAATCCCAATTAAAATACCAATGACAGACTTCACAGAAATAGAAAAAATACCTCAAAAATTTATATGGAGCCATAAACACGTATGAATAGCCACAGCAATCTTGAGAAAGAAGAACAAGGTAAGAGGGATCACAATACTGGACATCAAAGAATACTACAAGGCTACTGTCATCAAAACAGCCTGGTACCGACACAAGAATAGACATAGAGATCAATGGAACAGAATAGAGAGCCCAGAAATTAACCCAAGACTCTATGGTGAACTAATACTTGACAAAGGGGGAAGGAACATCCAATGGAATAAAAACAGTCTCTTCAACAAATGGTGTTGGGAGAACTGGACAGCAACATGCAAAAAGATAAAACTAGACCACCAACTTCTACCATACACCAGAATAAACTGAAGATGGATAAAGGATTTAAACATAAGCAGTGCCACCATAAGGTCCTGGAGAAAAATATAGGCAATAAACTTTTGGATATCCTATACCGAAATATGTTTATTGATACTTCACCAAGGGCAAAGGAAATCAAAGAACAAATCAACAAAAAAATGGGACTATACCAAATTGAAAAGTTTTTGTTCAGCTAAAGAAAACATCAGCAAAATTCAAAGGTAACCAATTGTATGGGAAAACATAATTGACAATGATACGTCAGACAAGGGTCTGATCTCTAAAATATATAAAGAAGTAATGCAACTCAACACCAGGGAGACAGACAGCCCAATTGTAAAATGGACAAAGGACCTGAACAGGCAACTCACTGAGGAAGATATACAAAGGGCCCAGAGGCATATGAAAGAATGCTCAACATCACTAGTCATCAGAGAGATGCAAATTAAAACTGCATTAAGATACCACCTCACACCTGTCAGAATGGCAATCATCAACAAATCAACAAAGTACAAGTGTTGGCGAGGATGCGGGGCAAAGGGAACCCACATACACTGTTGGTGGGAATGCAGGCTGGTGCAGCCACTGTGGAAAACAGCATGGGGTTTCCTTAAAAAACTAAAAATGGAACTGCCTTTTGATCCAGCAATTCCACTACTTGAACTATACCCAAGGAATTCTGAAACACCAATTCATAATAACCTATGTACACCTATGTTCATATCAGCACTAGTTAGAATAGCCAAGTCCCGGAAACAGTCCAAGCACCCATCAGTGGATGATTGTATCAAAAACTTTGGTACATTTACACAATGGAATTCTATATAGCAGAAAGAAAGAAGGAACTTGTACCCTTTGCAACAACATGGATGGAACTGGAGAGTATTATGCTTAGTGAAATAAGCCAGTCAGTGAAGTACGAATATCATATAATCTCACCCATTACAGGAGAATAATGAACAAAACTAACAACAGACAAAACAGAACCAAATATATGAATACAATGAATAGGCCTTCAGTGGTCAGTGGGAAAGAGGTTGTAGGGCGGGGGGAGGCAGAGGCAAAGAAGGGGAGCAGCTTAGACAAGAACCTAGTATAAAGGAACCATGGACATGGACAACAGGTGGGTTTGACTTTGGGGGGAATGGGTGGGTGGGGAGGCGGACAGAGGGAAGCAAAAAGGGGATGGATGTCATACAACAGCAATAACATTTTAAAAAATAGAAAAGTGCTGAGAATGAAGACCAATTTGGGATGGCAGTTGCAAACTATTAAACTATGTGATTCATGTACAGAGACAGTAGATATTCTCATATTCGGATGTAAATTAGATGAGATTCCTTTCAAACAGACATTTCTAACAATGAAGCTGCCCAAACTGGAATGCTTGGGAAAATGTATTAATGCTCTAGTAAATTTCATTATTCCAATGTGAGCATATACCTAATTTGTACCTCAACAGACTCTCAAATAATTTAGTGGTTAGTTTAAAACCACATTTGATGTCAAACCACAAGTTAAAAAAATAGCTAGAATACTATTCTACAAAATTAGTTAAATCCTAGGCTTTTGTGTTTTTTACTTCAAATTAGTAGATATCATAGTTTTTACTGTGTGAGGACCATCTGAGCACTGTAAGTGCCATTATTTCTTAAGGCTTCAACTAGTAAAATGTATGTAGAGGAGAAATAGAGGGTAATGAAAGAAGATCTCTGCATGCAAAAAAAAAAAAAAAAAAAAAGGAAAAAGTCAACATATTATCTAAGATGGAAAACACCAAAAAGAGAAACTTGTAGTTCCAGTGGCTTAATATAAAGTTATATTGTATCATCGGATGGGGAGGGATCTGACTCAGAAACTAAATTCATTTTACTATAGATTTGCCACTGTTTCTAGGATAGTTTTCACAAAAGTGAGTTCTGCAATATACCATTTCTATGATATATTTCATAAAATTAGCATTCCATGTTTTATAGAATAAGATTTTAATTCATGCATTTGATTTTTCTTGAATTTAAACTATATGATTCTTAAGCATAAGGAAATGATATTAACTTCTCATTTCAGCTCTCACATGAAAATGAAAACTTATTCTTAAAGCAAGGAAAAGGTTTTACAAACGGAACATAAATGACTTTTCTTGGGCCCATCAGAGAATTAAAAGTCACAGGAAAAAATCCATTCTAAAATCTATATTATAGGCAAATATAGAGAATCATAGCTCAGATCAGTTTACTTGGAGTATTTCTGTTGTAATTTTAGGCAATTTCAGTATAAAAACAGATGATCCAACCACTCACTCCTCTATCTTCTCAGTTACTTTTTCTCTGTTCCAGTGAGCTTGATTTCCACTCCCTTAGTTAGTCACTCCCATTGCCATATCTCATGTTATCATTTCCAATAACTAGTGCTCCTCCATAGTCCCATGATTTGACCAAAATTCCTAACTTTTGTACTCGCTTCCTTTATTGTCCCATCTAAAAAATTCATCAATCCCTCTCAGATCTCTAACATAGTGATTCTAGAGCCCTTTGTTTTTTTGTCATCCCACTTATATTCTCAGATCCTTTGTATGCAAGTTACATTTCATAGTCAATTATCAAAATCCTTAATGGTTCAGGAATACCAATCTTCAGAGATCCCCTGGCACTGTGGATGAGATGAATACTTCCCAGGCAGCTTGTGCTAGGGGTGGGGAAAGGCCAGGTAGTGACTTGGGGCCAAAAGCCTAGTTTGCAATTCTCCCAAATCT
This sequence comes from Noctilio leporinus, assembly GCA_004026585.1. Taxonomy (NCBI): domain Eukaryota; kingdom Metazoa; phylum Chordata; class Mammalia; order Chiroptera; family Noctilionidae; genus Noctilio; species Noctilio leporinus. The sequence goes on from PVIW01009253.1 coordinate 41,558, forward strand.
TTTATCAAAAGCATTTAGCTTAAGATCATGTAGTATGTCAATCAATGCTAAGCAATGCTAATTACAGAAAATGGATAACATTCAGAAATTACAATAGAAGGAACACAGATCTTCCTCACGTCAGGGTATGTTCATTTAAATTCAAAATTAAAATTTGAATTTTAACTGCTGGTACAATAGAGCTATCAGGTCAGGTAAAAGAACAGGGCAAGCTCCAAAGGTTATATGGAATGTATTTATGGCCAGATTCCTGCTGGGGCCCTCTGGCTATATCATGGAGGCCTGTATGCACCCAGCTTTCCCAGCTTTTCTGTCAGGTCTTACAGGCTTGGCCTGGACTGTGCGAGGTTCCAAGCTTCAAAGCTTTCCCAGGCGGACCCTGACACTTAGTTGCATGCATTCCTCTTTCTAGCTGCACTGTACTGATTTGGATAAATCATAATTAGGATAGTTTATTATTTCAAATGTTTGGTAAGTAGCTCATTAGTACATAAATTATATAACACTGTGGATATATTAGAAGAGGTGCATTTGAGCTATTGGAATAAAATTGACAAGACATTAACAATGGGTGATCAGAAAGGGTAAGGAACTTAGTATGACTTTTATATATCTATCTTTGGAGATGTTTTATAGATAGTGGAGACGTTGACTGGTTTAGTTTAATAAAATAGGGATGTGTGCATGGGAGAAGATAATTGATGTTTTTCCAGTACCATTGAGTTGTGTCATCCAGATAGAGCTTTACAAGTTGTAGTTGAAAAATACAGTCTCAGAGAGCGGAAGAAAATTCAAAATAGGAGATACTGAAGTATAGTAAAAAGCAAAATCCATATTAATTAAAGAAAACATTTAAGGGAGATAATATAAGACAAAAATATAAAAAGGCCTAAGAGAGTGCATCAAGAACAAAATAAACCTGCTTTGGGAATGGTCTGTTTATTTACCTTTTTTTTTTTTTACTAATTACTGATATTAATAAATAGTAATCAACATACTATCTTTCTCCTCCAAAATATAGAAATCATAGAAAAATAAAGATATATTTATCTCTATAATTTAGCTATAAATCTTCCAAAATACTCACTTTTTGCATAGTTCCAGAGGGAGAGATCATTAGAAAAATTAGTTTTCTGATTAGAACATGACCTATCATAACAAGAAAATGCATTGCTTCATTTCACTCCCATACAAGTTGGCCTAAGGGCATTTCCCTTATAATTTAAGATCCACAATAAATGTTCATCTGTGTCAGGGCCTCTGTAAACCAAGTCCCTTCTCCAATATTGAGTCTAAGTGTCTGAACTACTGTGATTACCATACAGACTCCTGCATCTGAAGGCAGTATGTCTGTCTTAAGTACTAGAAGAAAGGAAGATTTATGAGAAATCAATGCATGCCCATTAAATTATAAATGATTAAATGGGCAAGATAGGGCTTAACAGCTGTGCTTGGAAATTTTCCCATTTGCTTTTAGAAACATTGTTTACTCAAATATAGCATCATTATTCCTGTAATAAGAACAAAGCTTTATTCTGAAGTTATCCTCAAAGTCAAAGGAAAAATTTGGTTATAAACTTGGCCCAGCTTTTTTTTTTTTTTTTTATGGGTATGTTTCTTTTTTTCTTTTTTCAAATATATTTTATTTATTTTGCTATTACAGTTGTTCCAATATTCCCCTCTTTGACACCCTCTACACAGTACCCCATTTCCTCTGGCAATGCCCCCCTTAGTTCATGTCCATGTGTCATGAATATAAGTTCTTCGGCTTCTCCATTTCCTTTATTATTCTTAATATGCCCCTGTCTATTCTGTGTACCTTTTTGTTTCTTTTCACATCCAGACAATTCACCATTTAATTACTGCCTTCTGTCAGCTTTTCATATCATATTAATACAAAGTTTTCTTTTCATTATTTCAAAATGTCTACATTAATTCACTTGTTTGAAGGATTACTCTTTTATGTAATATGAATTGCAATATTACCAAACACATGCAAAAATACATTTATACACATACATATTTTTATACATATTTAAAGTACATACTAGATTTTGAAGAGTTAATACTAAAAATATAAAATATGCCAATAGCTTATATAATTATTACATGTTAAATGATAGTATTTTAGATATATTGTAGCAAATTAAGCAGGTTCTTTTTCTTCTTTAGTACTTATTTTACTCTGGAATGCTATTTTTGTGAAATATATCACAGAAATGGTGTATTGCAGAACTCATTTTTGTAAGTTTTCCTAGAGACAGTGGCAAACCTACAGTAAAAAATGAATTTGGTTTTTGAGTCAGATCCTCCTCCCTCCAATAATACAACTCAACTTTATTTTAAGCTACTGGAACTAGAACTTATTATTTTTGGAGTTTTCCATCTTAAATACTAGATTGACTTTTTTTTTTTTTTTTGGCTGTGCACAGGCCCCATTTCTTTCAATACTCTTTATTTTTCCTCTACATGTGTTTTACAAGTTGGAGCCTTCAGAAATAATGGCACTTGCAGTGCTCAGCTGGTCCCCAGAGTGGAAATTATTTTATCTAATTTGAGGTAAAAAAAATAAAAATTCTTAGGATTTAAATAATTTTGTAGAATAATATTCTAGCTATTTGTTGAAATTGTGGTTGACTTCTTATGTGGTCCTAAACTAATGCTTGGACTGTTTAAGAGTCTGTTGAGGTAGAGATGCTTCATCTTCTTTAGCATCTCTTGAAGTGCTGGTTTTGTGGAGATGTATTCTTTTAGTCTTCTTTTGTCTGGGAAACTCCTTATTTCTCCTTCCATCTTGAATGAGAGCCTTGCTAGGTAGAATATTCTTGGTAGCAGGCCTTTGTTTCCCATTACCTGAAATATTTTTTGCTATTCCCTTCTGGCTTGTATTGTTTCTGTTGAATAATCATTTGGAAAACTTATTGGAACCCCTTTATATGTTACTTGCTGTTTCTCTCTTGATGCTATTAGGGCTCTCTCTTTGTCTTTGAAATTTGTCATTTTAATTATAATGTGTCTTAGAGTGGTTTTGTTTGAAATTATCCTCATTGGGACCCTCTGGGCTTCCTGAACTTGAGTAACATTTTCACTCATCATGTTAGGAAAGTTTTCTATCATTACTTTTTAAACCAGGTTTTCCATTCCTTGTTTTGCTTCTCCTTCTCCTTTTGGTATCCTTATGATATGGATATTAATGTGTTTCATGTTGTTCTGCAGCTCTCTTAAAACTTCTTTATTCTTATTCAGCCTTTTTTCATTATGTTGCACTGTCTTGGAATATTTTTCTATGTTGTCAGTTAGTTCCTTGTAGCTTCCCTGGAGTTGTATAATTTATAGTTTTCTTTGAGCTAGCTGAGCTCATTTAGCTTCTCTATCATCATTATTTTGAATTCCATATCTGATATTTTGTTTGCCTCTGTTTCATTTAGTGATTTTTCTGGGGATTCTTCCTTTCCTTTTGATGATGGACTGATTATCCCCCCCCCCCCTCATTTTGGGTGTCTGTTGTTGCTTGTTTTTGTCTTGGATTAATCTGCTTTGGTTCCCTGACTTCGTGTAGTACCCTTCTGTTGTAGGAGATTTGTGGAGTTCAGTGTTGCAGTCTCCGAGATTTCCTCAACTTGTTGCTCTTGGGGTGCCCTTTATGTCATTAACTTGGGCTGTCTGGTTGTATTTTGGATTTGTTGTATGTATTGTTTCCTTCACTTCAGTTGACTGATTGAGAGACACTTTTTCTATCTTGTCTCATACACTGTTTTTAAGCTGCTCCTAAAACCACCACCAGTCCAGGCAAAATAACCATACCTTCAAAAATATCCTTCTCCCTTAACCCCCCTTTTGACTGCCTATGAACCGAGCTAAATAACCATACCCTCCAATGTAACCCCCACCTTTAATCACACCTTCAGCTGCAACTCAGCCAGTCTTAATAGGGATGTAAATATTATAAGACTGTTATAAGAGGGGTAAAATGATTAAGTTGACTAAAGTATAGATAATTTTGAAGGGTGCAAAAGGGTAGCAAAGATAGTGGGGGTGTGAGAGAGAAAGTCAACTTTACCTCTTATGTAGAAATGGGGAAGGGGAAAATCAGAATGCCTCAAGTGTGAGTGAACAGTATAAGCCTGTATATATATATATTTGCTGCATCTACCTCCCTGTCCACCCTCAATGAGCACTGATTGGTCAAGGTGGAACCAGGATCCATGTGTTTTTAGCAGAAAAAAGGAATGTGTAGTCACCAGTAGCTGTATTAATATGATTTGAGAAGCTAAAAGAAGGCAGTAATTAAATGGTGAATTATCTGGATGTGGAAACAAACAAAACCTGCCCCCCGCCCCAACATATTGGTGGTTATAGAATAGACAGGGGAATGTTAAGAAAAATAAAGAAAATGGAGAAGCCAAAGAATGTATATTCATGACACATGGACATGAACTAAGGGGGGCATTTCCAGAGGAAATGGGGTACTGGGTGGAGGGGGGCAAAAGGGGGAAAATTGGGACCACTGTAATAGCAAAATAAATAAAATATATTAATTAAAAAAAAGAAAACATGATGTCCATGGATAAAGAAAAGTTAATTAAAGTGTGCTCAAGATTCCAAAGTCAAATTGAGCCTATTATTGTAGCAAATGGAGACTTTTTTTTAATAATTAAAAAAATAATGACTATGTTTATGTATTTACATATAAGAATAAATTTATTTCAAAATATAACACTTTTGTAGTATGTCGTTTATTTTACTAAAGTTTCGCCAATTGTGTGCACCCTGTACTTTACATAGTGATTTCCCTTGATATTTTAAGTATTCATCTGGCACTGTATATAGTTATTACAGAGTTATTGACTATTTCCTATGCTGTACTTTATATTTCTGAGACTATTTTGTGACTGCCAATTTTTACTTCTTAATACCTTCATCTTTTTCATTCAACTGCCCCTCATTCTACCTCTCTTCTGGAAGCTGCCAGTCTATTTTCTGTATGTATTAGTTGGTTTCTATTTTGTTTGATCATTTATTTTGCCCTTTAGATTTCACCTATAACTGAAATCATGTGGTATTTGTCTTTGTTGTCTGACTTATTTTACAATGTAATACCCTCTAAGACTATCTATGTTATCACAAATGGTATGATTTTATTAATTTTATAACTGAGTATTATTCTATTGTACCAGTATATATGTACCACCACTTATCTACTGATGAGCACTTGGTTTGCTTCTGTATCTTGGCTAATGTAAATAATGCTGTAAAAATATAGTGGTGCAGAATTTAGTCCTTTTAGGAAAGTTACCAAAAAATAATAAAAAAAAAGTATAACAATCTTATATTAAGAATAAAAACAAATGTTATTTTAGAGAGTGTGGGAAACATGGAAAGATTTGTAAAAATGAGTTTTGTTTAGAAAAAGAAAGAGGACAGAATTAATATATAGCCACTGGAAAGCCTCTTCCTTTTCTTCTTTTAATGATTAAAAAGAAAGCCCTAACTTGTGGCACAGTGGATAAGGCACTGGCCTGCAAACCCAAAGGTCACTGTGGCTGGAGGCATGTGAAAGGCAACCATATATTGATGTTTCTCTCCCTTTCTTCCTCTCTCCCTTCCCCTCTCTCTGAAAAATAGTAAATAAAAATTTTTTAAAGATTAAAAATATTTTTTAAAAATGATGAAAAAGAGCAGTATCACCAAAATTTAATTTTAAATTACGCTATAGCAAGACATGACCTAACTTCACACTACACCAGCTTCTCCTTGCTCATTTTTTTTCTATTCTACCATGAATTACTTCACTACTTTGAAAGGATCTTTTAAAAGTCTTGAGCCATTTTGTATTGCCAATTATATCCAAACAATTAATATTGGGATTTACTTTTTAAAATATTTAATCTCTTAGAAATAAAGAACATTCTTTTTTTAAATTTGTTGTTGTATTACATCCATCCTCTTTTTGCTGCCCTCTGTCCCCCTCCCCACCCACCCATCCCCCCCAAAGTCAATCCCACCTGTTGTCCATATACATGGTTCCTTTATACTAGGTTCTTGTCTAAGCTGCTCCCCTCCCCTGCCTCTGCCTCCCATTTTACCCCTGACCACTGAAGGCCTATTCATTGTATTCATATATTTGGTTCTGTTTTGCTTGTTGTTAGTTTTGTTCATTATTGTCCTGTAATGGGTGAGATCATATGATATTTGTCCTTCACTGACTGTCTTATTTCACTAAGCATAATACTCTCCAGTTCCATCCATGTTGTTGCAAAGGGTACAAGTTCCTTCTTTCTTTCTGCTATATAGAATTCCATTGTGTAAATGTACCAAAGTGTTTTGATCCAATCATCCACTGATGGGCACTTAGGCTGTTTCCAACACTTGGCTATTCTAAATAGTGCTGCTATGAACATAGGTGTACATAGGAAGAACCATGGACATGGACAACACGTGGGATTGACTTTGGGTGGGGAGTGGGTGGGTGGGGAGGGGGAGAGATAGGAGTAAAAAGGGGTTGGATGTAATACAACAACAATTAAATTAAATTAAAAAGAACATTATAACAAGTTGACATTGCATGTGTCATTCATTTAATACTCATTTCCTTGTAAATACTACACTACTCAAAAGCATCACTCAGAAATACAGCTGCCCTTGTCTTCAATGACTTTCCCACAGTTCCAATAAATGTCATTAATTCTTTTATTCACAAAACATTACCTTCACACCACTAGCTTTTTAAATATTGACTCATTGATAACATTGAACACATGTGTTTAAATTGGAGAAATAAATGTGTTTGTTCCTCATAGGCTTTGCCAAAATCAATAATGTACAAACAGACCCATGAGAGCACAGGGTAATTGTTAGTTTAAAATTTCAAAGTGTTTTCATCTATATTTCTGATGGATTCTTAATTGTCAGAAGGCTCTTCAGTGGCCCCCTTTTAGGTATATGTAGTAAAGAACTTTTAAAAATCTATAAGGGTGAAGATAAGAGAAAACTTAAAGGAGGTCTTTTATTAAATTAATATCTGAGGCATGTTTGTTAAAATTTTACAATATCATCTTGGGTTTTGGTAACACTTCTCTGTATTTAGGTTTGAACAAATCAATAATGTCAGCCCACTAAATCTTTCAAATTCCTCAGGGAAACAGTCTCAATAGAGAAGGCTTTCAGAGTTCTTCTTCCCCCTCTCCTACTATTCACATTTTATCTACTTTTCTAAAAGCGTCTTTGAAATCACATATCCTTTTGGTTAGTACTAGAAGAAGAGGGCTTTCTGACTGTGAAACCAGCTCCTACTTAGCAACAGATAATACATATGCACCCAGCTAGAATAGCTACAAACTCTGTGCTGTCTGTGTGTCTCGTGTGATCAGTGACAATTTGCTTGGTTTCCCCTCAGCTTCCTACCTACTAATTACCCAGAGACAGAATATGAGTGTAACCCTGACTTACAGCTATTAAAATATGGTATAATTGTACCCAGTGTAATTGGCTTCAGTGTCTGAGTCCCATTAACCTGGCATAGCCATTCTTAAAGCAGCCTGCAATCTAGCTCATTAAATTTTAACTTTAGAAATAGGACACTATGTATGACCTTTGCTGTCTATACTGTCTTAATATATTTATGCAAACATATCACCCAGTATATCAAAATATAGAGTGCCATTGAAATGCAGAAGAAGGACAACTTTGTATACTCAGAGTGGCTAAAAGGAGTTCTCACTGTGGTGCAAATGAAGGACATTACCTACACTTAGAGCATTCTGAGAGGTCCATTGTAGAAAAAGCATTCTGCTGGGAGAGTTACCTTCACACTGAGGCACCCTACCTCTGCAACAATAGTGATAGTTCTTGGTGGTTGAGTTCTATGCCCTAGTGGAGAGGCATGAGATTTCTCAATATAATGACTGGAAAAACAAAGCCAGGGAGTTTATCTGTTTTCTCAATATAGCCTAGTTGTATGATAGGGGCTATGGAAAGAGAACTAATCTGGGTTCTCATCACAGCTTAGATGTAAACCTTCCAGATAAATATGAGCAAGGTACTTTCCCACTGTGGGCCCACTTCACCTATTGGTGAAGTAAGAATGTTAACTTAGGTGCTTTCCAAGATATCAGTTTGAAGTAAAGATTTTAAAACAGTCAAATAGTGGTCACTTAAAAAAAAAACTGTACAGAAATAAATTGTATCACATCAATTCTTCCTTTCACTCAACAATGAGACTGATAATGGCTACTTTACCGTACCTGTGCTGGATAAAGTCAACCCTGGAAAATTTTGTTCAGAAAAGACTTTTGTATGCTAAGAACTTTAGAATGGGCCAGAATATAAGAAAGTTCTTGAACTGACAATTTTGTTTATGACGGTTAATTCTTTGTGTTAACTTGGCTAGGCTATACTGCCCCATTATTCAATAAAACACTAATCTATTTGCTGCTGTGAAATCATTTTGTAGATGTGGTTAACATCTACAATCAATTGACTTTAAATAAAGGAGATGACCTTCAATAGTATAGGTCTTATCCAATCAGTTGAATGGCTTTAAGAGCAAGACTGATGTTTCTCTGAGGAAGAAGCAATTCTGCCTGTGGATGGCATTCTCAGATCCTTTGCAAGAGTTTCCAACCTGTGGCCTGTCCTATATGTATACTTCTGACTTGCCTAACCAGATGCTACAAAAAGCTATGTTGTGGTAATAACCTCTAATCCTAGAATCTATGAATGTGACTTTACTTGGAAATAGGATTTTTGTAGATGTAATAAAATTAAGATGAGATCATATTGGATTAGGATGGACCCTAAATCCAATGACTAGTATTCTTATAAGGAAAGGGAGATATGAAGACACAAGAAACACATAGAACACCAAGGGATTTCAAAAATTGTCAGCAACCACTAAAAGCTAGAAGAGTCAAGGAAGGATTATTCCCCAGAGCCCTTAGAGAGAGTGTAGCCCTGCTGACACCTTGATTTAAAATTTCCAGCCTTCAGAACTGTGAGAGAATATACAGGGTGCATACAATAAATTGGCAAAATTTTAGCAAAATAAGCAACCACAGAAGTGTTGTATTTTAAAATAAATTTGTTCTTATATGTAAATACATAAACAAAGTCATTATATTTTTAAATTGTTCAAAAAAGTCTCTATTTACTGCAATAATAGGCTCAATTAAACTTCAGAATCTTGAGCATGCTTTAATCAACTTTTCTTTATCCATGGACAACATAGTGTTTTCAATCCTAGCTTTAACAGCCTCTTTATTGGAATGAGGTTGTTTACTGACTACTGTTGCCTAAAGGATTTGCATTTGGTGGACTAGGTGGCCAGATTTTTTTTGACCAGAATTCAGGAACATTGACACTGAGAAATTCTTGTACTTCTTTGGCATTCTGTGCTGGTGCACCATCTTGTTGGAAGATAAAATGACATCCATTTGCAACTTGCTTCATCCATGGTACAACGACTTCTCTCAAAACATCAAGGAGAACATCAGCAGTCACCTTCAAGCCTTGTGGAAACAAAGGCAGGGTCATGATATCTTCTTCATTATTGACAATACCTAACACCCTCACTGTATCAGGAACTTCCATTTTCATGTCAATTAGGGCTTCATTAAGATTCTCACAGAGCGACCTATTGTTTCTTCTGTTGACTTTGGTCCTGCTGGAAGTTCTTTGCATTGGAGAAAAAATCAGAGGGTTTTTTTCTTTGGGATTTTTCAACATTGTTAGCAGTTTCCTTGCATTTTCCAAGAGCCTTTCCTTTGTCTGCTATATCATAAACTGGCCTCTTCTAAGAACATACGATCTGTATTGGATACTTGAGCAGTAATCTTATGACCCATTGCATTCGACATCTGCATTTCTTTTGCTATAGAGTACATTGACTTTCCTGGATCCTCATTGATGATCTCCTGGATTCTGTGTACAATATCGGGACTTGTGTGATACTTGTGTACCTTATGCCTTTACCTTGTTGGTGTGGCAACATCAGGATCAGTATCATATACCTTCTTCACATTGTCAACTGTACGTAAAGGGATGTTATCGAAGTCTACAATTTCCTTAGCAGTTTGCCCTGCATGCAGTCCAGAAATTATGGTTGCTTTAACATCGTATTTCTTTGACATAACAGTTGCTCTCAGAATTTAATACTTTATAGCAGAAACAATGATGTTAAATCATAACCTTAGAAACATAGTTTTTCAAAATTAATAAGCATGTGAAATAAGGAGATGCAAAGTTATGGCCAATGTATTGTGTGTACCTTGTATATTTTTTAGGGTCATCTAATTTGTGGTAATTTGTTACAACAAACCTAGGAAACTAATACCTTTACTTAATCTACTGGTAAAGTTCCTTTGGAAGAATCATGACTAATTCAATATTCTTTCGGTGAAAATATGTTTGGAAATGAAATAATGAAATTCTTTTCTCAGTCTGTCTGTCTAACTACTTTTCCTCAGGAACTACTTCTGAGAAATGTTTGCAGGAAAAAAAGTTATGGTCAAGTATATGTGGGAAACACTTGGTACAAATAACTTTGACTTCTTTATTGCAGGTCTGCTCAAAGCCTTCAATATTGTAACAATATAAAGCATTTTCAAAAGGGATCTATTAAATACAGCATTTCCCAAAATTATGTAAGCTTGGAAATTCTGTTTGGGTACATACATTATATCTCCCAGAAGAAATGATTTTTTAAAAATGCTTTGGGAAATACTACATTAGAACCAAATTATTTTATATGCCACTGCCTTTTTAAAGATACAATCTATTGATGATCAATATAAAGAAATGCATAGCTCAGAGTATGGACAAAACAAGTTTATATACAGAATGGCAGAGCCAAGTATGTAATACAATGTTTCTTGAAACTTAAGATAATCACTAAGAAACTGACAAAACCCATTGCCATCTGTATTAGTTAGAATAGACCAGAATGACAATCCTATGCTATGGGAACAAACCTGAATTCTCAGTGGCCTTACTCAACAAAGGCTTGTTACTCATATCACAGTAGAAACCATGAATGAAGATCTGTACTACTCACAACTTGTAATGATGCCATCTGTAAGGCTATCACTTCCAGCGATAGAGGTTGGAGAGAGAATGAATGTGGAGAATGTACCCAGACAATTCCTTGGCCTACAGCCTATTGGTTACATCTAATGGTCAATATATAACATGGTCTCAATTTATTGCAGAGTCACTACTTTTATTTTTATTTTATTTTAATTTTTTAAAAGATTTTATTTCATTATTTTTAGAAAGAGGGGAAGGGAGAGAGGCAGAGAGGGAGAGAGACATCAATGTATGGTTATGTTTCATCTGCCTCCAGCCACAGACCTGACTGGAAACCTGGTTTGCAACCTGATTATGTGCCCTGGCTGGGGAATCAAACCTGCGACCTTTGGGTTCGCAGGCCAGCACCTTATCCACTACCAGCCAGACAAAGTTTTCTTTTTGTTATTTCAAAATGCCTACTTTAATTCATTTGTTTAAAGAATTACTCTTTTTAAGTAGTATGAATAGCAATATTACCAAACACATGCAAAAATACATTTATTAACATACATTATTTTTACACATATTCAAAGTACATACTGGACTTTGAAGAGTTATTACAAAAAATTAAAAATGTGCCAATAGCTTACATAATTATTACAGTTAAATGATTGTATTTTAGATATAGCAAGATTAAACAGTTTTTCCTCTTTAATACTGATTTTACTATGGAATGCTATTTTTGTAAAATATATCACAAAAATGGTGTATTGCAGAACTCACTTTTGTGAAAGTTGTCCTAGAGACAGTGCCAAACCCATAGTAAAAAAGGGATTTGATTTTTGAGTCAGATCCTCCCCCCTCAAATAATATAACTCAACTTTATTTTAAGCCACTGGAACTACAACTTATTCTTTTTGGCATTTTCCATCTTAAATAGTAGATTTATTTATTTATTTATTTATTTAGGCTGTGTGCAGGTCTTACTTCTTTCAATACCCTCTGTTTT